>CM062819.1:776844719-776981039 GCA_031772625.1 Pinus tabuliformis | reverse complement strand
TAGAGGCTCGGTTCACTTGGACTATGACATACTTGGATGAATCCCTTGAATATGGATGCACTTATAGAAAAATTTCTTATTTAACTGATTATGGTTGAATTCTACTTTTAATGAGAATATAAACTAAATTCATATGGAATATAATATAATAGTGGCCATAAAAATTGCATATACATATTTTTTTCATTACTCATTGAACTCATGAAACCACACCACAAATACAAATATGGCGTCTATGTTTGTTGGAAATTTCATGGAATATATACTTTCATCGTTGGTTTTTATCCATAATTCCTTTTGGTGGGGTTAGAGTGCATTTTTTAAGGTACTCAAGGTTGATATATACTTCTTTGGGCAAGAGCACATATGTTTCTTGTCTTGCTACAATAGTCACCTTTGGATTGGGATTGCAAAATCTAAACTATTAGGAAGGTCAAGCAATCCACGAGGAACACTTTGAGGCTTGAAAATAAAAATTTGGATGCCTAGGTGTGCATTTAAGTAAAACAATTCAAAATTGTTCGAAATAATGAAATCACTAAAATTGTGAATTCATTATGAGAAACTAAAGAATAATTTGGAAAATATAAGACATGGGTTTTATAATAACTGTTGCTAATTACAAGCATGTATCTATGAATTTCATGTTGATGTTTCAACCTGTTTGAGTGTCAAGAGTATAAATGAGGGGCATTTTTAGCGTGCCTACTAGTTGGGAAAAAGTAAGTTTAGCTATAGCTTTGAAGGCCCAATATCCATTGTATGAACCTAATTGACACTAAAGCTAAAGAGTATGTAGAGGCTCGGTTCACTTGGACTATGACATACTTGGATGCCTCCCTTGAATATGGATGCACTTATAGCAAAATTTCTTATATTAACTGGTTATGGTTGAATTCTACTTTTAATGAGAATATAAACTAAAATTCATATTCAATATAAAATAATAGTGGCCATAACGTTGCGTATACATATTTTTTTCATTACCCATTGAAACAAATGAACCCACACACAAATACAAATAAAAAGCATTGCATAGAAAGACAAATTATGAATACTTGTCTATGCTAAAATGAATTACCCAAATCTATGATTGATGAGTAAGTCATTTCCCAATTGTATGAATCAACAATGGATTTCCACCCATAAGGTAGACTATGATTCCATCAGGAGAAGGAAGTTCCTATAGAGCTATAATCTCATTGATCCTGACTCATTACTCTCATGACATAGGCAATCTTCTAACCATTGAGTTGTTCATAAACTATGACACTCTTCCACAACCCTACAAATGTAAGAAAGATTTTCCATTTCTATGCTCAACAATATGTCATGAACATTATTCCTTTCCAATGCTCTTTAGTGTCAGTAGAAAGAGTCCATATTGGTGGTTTCCTTATGGAAATAATCTAGAGGAGAAACACTTGATGAAGAGTAGTCAATGAGAAATAGCAACAAGGTTGTAGGTAGAATGGTGTTCTTTTAGCTATTGTGGATGTTTCAACCATGGTTTTTCCCTCAAAACCATCCCATTTCCTGCTCTTAGCAACAAGTCCCCAACTTCCATTGGATTCTAACAACCACAATTTCATGGGATTCTTTTTCTTTTGGCAAACATAACAACCATGATTTCACAAGTTCCTTCACAAACAAGTAGAGGGAAAATGATCATAGAATGGGAGAGAAATTCTGATTGCAAAATTAAAGAATCCATGAAAGGCCAGAAGAGACTTTTGATTTACATGAGGCCTATGTTCTTCCCCATGTTATGGCAACTTGTACTTGGACACGCAAAAATAAAAGATTGATATGGAGGCATTCAAGAACTCTTCAATTGTATTACCTCACTAAAAATTTCCAGCCCTGTTAATCTTTTGACTTCCTTCGAAAGACCTTGATCAGAGGGAAACTAATGAAAAGTTCAATTGGTCCTTGTTTTTTAATCCATTGAAACATGTTCAATGTTAAGAAATTGTTCATTAGGGATTATCAAAGAAGGATTCTATATTTATTTGGAGCCTTTAACTTCCATAGATGTTTCCACTGCCAACAAGGCTAACTGATTCAAACATAACTTTATAGCCTAGTTTTTGTTGTAAGTCTCCCATAATTTTATTCTTGGATTTAGCTAATGAGTTAAGGTCTTCAATCAAATGTGACCCTTTTCAATATGGTCTAGGCAAGCAATCCAATGATTTATCTATTCACTTGTTAATCCCAAGAAGACCACTATTCTTCATCCTTTGTGCTAAATATAAGTTGAATCTTCTTCTTGTACTTAATTTAAAAGGGAAAAAACCTTCATTATGAAGAGTTTCAATAGTGTCATTTAATAGCACATACTTGTCTTCACAACCTAATATAATATCTAGGTTATCTTTGAAACCAACCTTCTAGGCTAGGAAATCTCTAATAATTGAAAAAGAGCACACTAAAGCTTTCCGTTGATTGGAAACATTTTTAATCGACTTCTTTCAATCATGGATCTAATCCAAATAAGTCATTTGGGTGATATATTTGTCTTCCAAAATTCCCACCATAGCCCATGTGTAGTCAAAACCATCCAAATATTCTTCATCGCTAGGGATAAACCAAACACATGCATTCTTAAGTTTCTAATCCCTTATATCTAGGCATTGTAATCTTTTCCCATTTAGCCAAATAGATGTGATCATTTTGACACTTCCCAAACCATAAAAAATGGAAACATAGCTTCCTTACAACCCTTATGACACCCTTGGGAATGAAGACTAAGATACGCCAAAAAAAGGATAACTTCTAGGATCAAAACACTACATATGGAGAGACATATATTACTTTGGTGATTAATATGGGCTTAAATTCTTCCTAGCAACCATTTCTAGTCCCATTTCTTGTAACCATTAGGGCTTAACAAAAATTCCAAATTTTTAAAACCCTCATTTAGATTTAAAACATTGAAAAACATGAATTAATCTCCAATCATCCCTAGCTTGTAATCCATTAAAACTAAAGGAATATTTATAGAGATTGATCTTAATTCCTATTGGTTTGCCTTACAACTAAAAGTTCCCTTAGCGTATTGACTTGTCTAGTACTGCCATTAATGAATAAAAGAACATCATCAACAAACAAAAGATGAGTTAGTGAGCATGACGATGCCAATCCTTTACCTTGAAATGATGTCAATCCTTTTACCTCCTAATTTATCTAGGGAGAATCATGACTAAAAGTATAATTAGCAATGAAGACAAATCATAGCATTGATGACATCCATGAGCATAACTAAAAAAAATTGTGGCAGCAATGACCATTAATCAAAAAGAAAATGAAACCAAAGAAACACACCCCTTAATATAATGCACCACATTGTTGTTGAATCCTATGTGAAGTAGCATAACTTTTAGATACAACCAACTTGTCTAATCATGGAATTTTGAAAAGTCAAGTTTTAAGCCTATCATAGCCTCATTCTTTGTTTTGGTGGTGTGGATGCCTTCTTGCGTTGGGCCTATCGACTCATAATTATGTTTATCTATTGAAAACCCCATTTATTTAAGAGAAATAACTCCTAAAACAATTTTTTTAACCCTCACCACTAACACCTTTGACATAATTTTGTGCAAGTAGTTACATAAGGAAATAGGATGGAAATCCTCAAACAATTCTTGCTCATCTTTCTTCAGTGTTAAAACCAAAAAATTAGGATTGAGTAAACTTGAGACTTTCTTTGAATTTTTATCGCATCTATCACCCTTAATATATCATCATATGGTAATTCAATATACTTGCAAAGAATTCAACACTCCACCCATCCAAGCCTAAACTTTTGTCTTTTTTTAAATCAAGTCAAAACCATTTGTAGCTCATCCTTGGATACCTCCAACAGCTTTTGATTATTTTCTCCACTTACAAAGACGAGAAAGAATGATGAGATGTTTAATATTTCAAATATGTTCATCTTTCAAGCTCCTTGATTGTTTTTTGAAAATAATTTGTGCCTACTTCAATGATTCCAAAGAAGGTGTTGATCATGTGACCTTTCAAAATTCTCATTTCCCATATATTATTTACCTATTTTCACGAACATAACTCTATTTAAGATTCAGGGACATTATGAAAATTTGAAAGACGAGAAAAATTGACTTTGCTCAAATTCGTCAAAGCTCCAAAATATTCCAGAATATACAATCAAAATAGGATGGCCCCTACTTTCTATGTTTTGGAAATTAGGGAAAATTTTCAAAATTTTGTCACCTCTCTATCCAATAGTGTAATTTTATTCTCTATTCCTTCTCCCACCAAGCTAGGATTCTACTATTTTCCTTCTAGTTCTTTCATTTTTAGAAACTCTTCCTCACTAAAAAGACCATTCTCTTTTCCTTCAAGAATTCTCTAGTTTCCTCGTCAACCTCCTTTAAGTCTTTATCCATATTTTTGTCTTTTATAAGTGACCTATTCTTTGGATGCCTTTAAACTTTTTTATAAACAAGAGGTGTTGTGATTCTCCTCAATTTGGAGCACACCTTATCTATTCATTTTCAATTAACTAGTTGTATTCTTCCTCCTCTAACTAGTGGGCATTAAATTTGAAGGGACTTAACGAGTCACCATTTTGTTTTTTCATTTGAAGCAGAATAACAATATGACTAGAGAAACCAATGGCTTCTATCTGAGTTTTGATTTGATCCACCTCCATCAAGGATTTCAAGACCAAAAATTCGTCGAGCCCCTTAACTATCCCTTTAGAGCCTCCTCTATTATTAGGCTACATCAAAACTAGTTCTAGGGGCTCCATGTCTACTAATCTATCTTCTTCTACCTTGTATTAGAAATATTCAACATCCTTATCTAGTGTGGCATACAACCCTCCAACCTCTATTGTTGGAATGAAGTTAAGATTGCCTCTATTAATAATCTTCTCCTTTTAACAAATTGTTGATCAAGTAAAGCCTCCATAAACCTTACTTGTCATTGTAAGGACCATAATAATTTATAATTGAGATGGTCCAACATAGCTCCTTAAGGATAGCATCCTAGATCCCTCACATTGAGAGACAAAATTATCATTTACGAACCTTCCAAAATCCATTAAAGAATTCCCATTCCCACCATCAAATTTTATGGGCCTTATTTTCATCCCTCTATTGTTGGGATAGCTGCTAGAAAAGGAAGAAAAACCCAAGTGTTTTTCCCCTATATTTATTAGCTAGGGTTGAAATAAGATTTAGTTGTGTATGAGGCGCTCTACAAAATGTGTGTAATGTAAGTAAGTAATGTAATGTACGTAAGTTTATCAACATTTATTAAATGTCAAGAAAAATATATATAGGAAAAAAATAAGTATCCACTTCATATTCAAATTAAAACAAATAAAAATGTAAAATGTAACATAAAACCTAAAATTTAAAATGTATAATGTAGAATATACTATAAAATGCAAAACATAAAATCCATATAAATTAAAATAATAATTTCGTAAACATATTTAAATTTAAATAATATGCACATAAAAACTTAATACTTACAATGAACATACAATATAGCAAAATTTGTAACTATGCATATTCATAATTCACCCACACTTTATGATGGATATTATTAACTTGTAAATAAGCTTTGTTATACTACCATGGTTTATCAATACCAGATGTTCAAAAATTGTATTTTAATTTAATTAATAAGCAAATTAAAACTTTATACTTACAAAATATAACAAGATTTTTAACCATGGACATACACTCCCACTTTACCATGGATATTATTAACTTGTAAATAGGCTTTGTTACAATACAATGACTTGTCAATACGAGATGCCCAAAAACCATAACTCATTTCACAATCAAAATAATTTAATTTTATAACATTTTTAAATTAAATCTAAAAGAAAAAATTGTTATAATTACTCTTGAAATATATTTAAACCCTCTATCCTCACCACTAAAAATATTTTGTAGATATTCCAAAGAGAGATGGAGAGAGGAGAGGGGGGAAGAGGGAGAGGAGAGAAGGGGAAGAGAGGGAGAGAGAGGTGTGATAGAAAGGGAGAGAGAGAACTTGAGAGAGAGGATAGAGAGTGATGGAAAGGAGAGCTAGAGGGAAGATAATGAGATAAGTTAAGGATGCAAATCACACAAAATCAGCTTAAGATATTTGTGGGGATATTCATGGAGATATTGTGGAGAAAGTTATGAAGGAGGTTCAACCAATTAGCCAAATTGGTAATTTTAATATAAGAACCTCATTTCTATATTACAAGGCCTCATGTATTGTGAAAATGTGTGAATAATGTATCATTTTCTGTAAATTAATGAATTAAGACTTTTCTCCCAATTTTATGTTTCATGTCTCTGATATTTTGTTTTTAATAAATATTTCAATTGATTTATGTGATGTGACATTTTGTTTTTAATAATATTTCAATTGGTATCAGAGCCCGAAGATACCTATGTGATGTGACAAATGTACTTTGAGTTGAGTGATTAAGAAACCATTGAAAGTGTTGAGTTGCATGGAATCCATGGAGATAGAAGCGATTTCTTGAGGTTGAGATTGTTACGTAATATCTCATGAAAAGGGAAATATTGATTGTTTGATCGCTAAGGCCCGACTGAAAATGACTTGGAGAATGCAGGAAAGCTAGAGAGAGCGTAGAATTTGTAATGGAGAATTGCAGCATGTGACCAGAGCCACTTTAAAGGAGTTTTGTGAATCCACGTTTTAGGAACTTGTACAGTTCAAAGTGAGATGGATCGAGCTCGTGTTTGCCAATTTGAGGATTCAGAGAACCCATTGTTGCTGCAAGAGAGTAGATCGTTGTTGGTCCTTGATCACAAATTTGGAGATCGTTGTTGGTCCTTGATCACAAATTTGGAAAAAGAAAGTAAAATTTGAACAAAGTTGTTGCTTGTGAATGATATCACAGGCCGCAGGAACGAGTAGAGATCTTTGTGCATGGTTGAGAGGTATCCTTGCGCAGAAAGTGTCAGATCTATGTTGAAATCTATATATTTCGTTATTGCTGGTGAAGACTTGAAGTAAAAGAGATTGCTTCGAAGGAAATCATGGATTTGTTAGGAGGCTCCACATGAAATCGAGATGTGCAACGGAGATCACGTGTGGAGGGAATGCATTGAACCACCCACGTTGGACCATTTGCATACAACCTCTCTACAAACTATAGTTTTGGTCGCTGAAAAGGAGCCAACATCATGGAGGAACTAGCCGAAAAAGAAGAGTCGACGACCATTTGCGTACAACCTCTCTACAAACTATAGTTTTGGTCGCTGAAAAGGAGCCAACACCATGGAGGAACTAGCCGAAAAAGAAGAGTCGACGTTGTAAAGTGGTGGAGCCAGCGCAACTTCTCTTCACTCTAAGGTCAACGAAATCATTAACTCATATTACATAACCTTTTACGAGTCACTTAATAAATTCTTCACGTTCCCTTTTATAAATCACTTGTATAAAGTGATTTGAAAGTTTTATTAAATTGTATTGTAAGGTTTTTTTAATGTGATCATAAAGTTAATAAAAGGATAAGGTATGTAAAGTCACTTTTAAAGAGTGATCATAAAGTTGTTTATGGAGTTGGAGTTTTGAGGGAGGGATAAGAGTGGTCATAAAAGTTTTGTGAGTGTATATTTTGTATGGGAGTGATAAGAAGATATTTTGGAGAGATAAGGTGTGCTTAAAAAAATTATTTTGTATGAAAAGGATGAGTTGAATTATTAAATTTAAGATTGTAATCAAGTTTTGAGGTGTATTATTGGTGGTACTCGACACTTTAAGGTGACATAAATCAAGTGAGTGTGATAATCAAGCGAGCGTGTTAAATATCAAATTAGGTAAAGGAAGAAAATGTTTTCAAAGTGCACAACTAGAAATTAAAGAATTGCAAGAGTGCAATCATGAATTGCACAACAAAATTGAAGTACTTGAGTGAAAGTTATAGCAAAATCAAAACATAATTAATTAAATGACTAGCACATTAGAAGCAACAAAAAATCTTCAAAATGAACTAGATATGAAAGAACAACTCATTAATGCACTCCATATAAAATTGACGCAAAAACAAGATATACTTGATACAAGATGTACAGAAAAGATATATGCAGTCTATGACATAGAATACATCATCCAAACAACAAATGCAATTTGTGAAACATATGACCTCATTCAATGTGTTGATAAAAGTTATAATATAAATGATCTAATACACCATGTTGATGAAAGTTGTGACAGAAAATGATACATTATTCACACATTCTCACAATACATGAGGCCTCGTAATATAAAAATGAGGTTCTCATAACAAATTACCAATTTGGCTAATTGGTTGAACCTCCTCCACAATATCTCCATGAATGTCTCCACAAATATCTAGGCTAATTTTGTGTGATTTCCATCCCTAACTTATCTCATTATTGTCATCTTTGGTCATACGTAGACTTCTAGAGAGTAAGTCTACTTGCATAATGAATAATTTCATATTTTCTAATAAATCATTCATTCACACTCCATTTAATAAATACTTAATCAACATTTAATTTGGACTTAATGATTGTTAATATATGTATGAAGCTAACAAAAGAGAGAGATGTTACTTTTAGTGTAAAGTATATAATTTATTTGAGCCTTAAGCAATTCAAGCCTTAAGTGAAGTGACATGATTATCACTAGCAAGAGTTGTGCAAAGACTACATGGACAAATTGTAATGTTCACACACATGTATAGAGGGTATACATGTGGAAAATTAAGTTTATGATGCTAGGTAATCATGTGGCTAGTGCACAATGTATATGATGAATGGTTTAGTGGTAAATTATAAGTGACTTCAAAGTTGAAATAAATAACATTTAACTTGGTTATTTTTTTAATATGTTTATGGTAAAACTAAAAACTATATCCATTTTAATTATGGATATATCAGGCACCAAGAGGGATCAAATCCCTTAAGGTGCAAACCTCTTTTAGAATGCAAAAAAAAATTGGTCCCTATCCGCACTTGATAAATCCAAAATTAAGCTAGATCTAAAATGATTTACATAATTCCAAGTAATAACTAAATCTTTCTTTCAAACAACCTTAACCCAAAATGTATCAAAACTTCCACACTATTATTTGCTAACCTTGCCACAAAAAGAAATCCAAAATTATCCAAAACCAAATATCCCAGATCTTGAGGCGGCATACAAACTCCATTAATAACTCTACCTAATTCCTAGCATAGAGATGCATTGTCATTCGTGGTAGGCTCCTTGATTTTTATATCTTTTGAAGGGAAATATTCTCTGTTACACAGGAACCGTTTCCAAGAGTTGGGAAACCCGTTCCAATGGTTCCCGTGCTCCCGGGAGGTTTGGAACTATATGGGAACGTTCCCTTTTCAGGGGGAGCTGCAATGGGAGGTTGGGAAAGTTCCGAGAGCTTTGAAGACTATTTTTTTGGAGTTCCCGCATTCCCTGGGGTTGGGGAATACAAAGCCTGTAGAGAAATACGCTGAACTACCCACAAAACATGAGCCTAAGTTGAAACTTTCACAGGAAGAAAGGCCAAAGACATCCTTAACACCGATATCCTTAATTGAGAAACTGGAGCAATCTCTTGATGGGTCAAGGAAGTGTGTGGGACCTCGATGTAAGGGCGATATCTGGGATGTTAAGCTGATGAGTGTTTCTTTTGTTGTTTATGTATATATATGACAGAAGATTGTGTGTGCACATTGTATGTGGTAGTCAATGCTTAAACATTAGAGTTTCTTTACTTTTTCTCTTAAGAATAACTAGAAAAACATATGTAAAATTGTTCCTTTGTGTTTTTAAGCCAGATTGTTTCAAAGACCCGTCATGTGTCATAATGTTAATATTATATATATATATATATATATTTTTATATATATATAAAAGGGAGAGACTTAGGGAGAGAGACACCCAAAGAATATATTTATATATAAGAGAGATTATATATTTATTATTTATATATTTAAATTGATTTTAATATTTGAATATTTTGATTCAATATGATTTTTTATTATTATATAAATTATATAATTAAAAAATATTTATTTTTTATTTTTTATTTTTTTATTATATAATATTACTGCTCCCGATTAGCCATTTCCTGTAAATTTTGGGGAAACCTCTAGCCGTTCCCCACACCCGTAACCAAGTTCCCAGCATTCCCACGTTCCAGAAACTCATGCAACATAGGAAATATTTCAACTCGATTACCTGAGAGAAAGGATTAGACCTGAAAGAAAGAATGACCACAAATACTTTAGACAGAGAACTCCCTATGGCCCCGACAAATCTTTATGTAATCTAGACTTTGAATATGGCCTTTGTCCCCTACTTTAATTTATATGACATATGTTAGATCCTCCACTAAGTCAACTTCCAACAATACCCATGCAATAGGGATTGGACTTCGAAGAAAGATTGACCACCAATAATTTACCCAAAGAACCCACCAAGGCCTCGATGCCTCAATAGCTTCCTCTGGCAATAATTCAAAAGGAAAACCTAACATCTTAACTCAAATTGGGCATTTTCTTGTCACCTTATACCTAACATCTTAATTCATTTCTAGTCACCTTGGATAATTAGGTGAACTTCCAGAATTGAACCCATTAGAATTCTCTGACATGAGGAAAATGAATCTTTGGCAAGTCAACCCAAATATGGAAAATTGACTCCAACATACCTAAATTCAACGATTTAAACTCCTATTTAAACGTTCCTATTTTAAAATCTGTTAATCAAGATCTTGCCTACAAAATTTATGGCCTGTTCAAATTTAATGTCCTAATGCGAAGTCTTCTTTACCTTGGAGCTCCACCTTTTCACTATTTTCCTCCCTCTTTCTACCTTGCTATTAGCCTCCAAGAGGCCTCCAAGACTTCTGATTCTCTCTATCCATCGGAATGCCACAAAATGCCTCAGAACTCGGCTCTTTTCCACAAACCCAGAACCGAGAGGATTGAGAGGATTGATTTTGTCTCTTTTTGTTTAGAGAAGGAAAATAACTGATTTCATTAAATGAAATATTTACAATTCGAATACATTTACCATTAGCATATATGATCATAACTGGTTCATAATGTTGTAGTATTGGCTTAGAGCATTTTACAAAAATAATCATATAGAGGAGGGATATCTGCTGAGAAACATACCCGAAAGAGAAAGCTAAACATATAAATATTAACTAACAGAAATAAAGACAATTATCTCAAAAAAACATGGATTATACAAAATAAAAAACATCACAGCAGGGAAAAAGATCACCTTTGTATAGCGGATTATACAAAATTCAAAACATCACACCAAGGGAAAAAATCGCCCATCACCCATTTGATACAAACAGACAACCTAAGATCAGCTTAGAAAAGCAAAAACATGACAGAGACCAATATCAGCCAAGAAAAATTGATTTTGTATCTAACAAGCTATAAAGATGGGTTTATATGCTTTTCAAGTGGTATAACATTCCCTCTACGTTATTCTGATGAGAAGAAAGCAAGATCTGAAAACTAATCCTCTTGAGTACAAACCACCGCGAAGACATGAATGAAAACCATTTCCTCTCCTCATTTCTTCCAACAAAGAAACCTCAAATGACCCTGTGGGTGATTAAAATGGAGTCGTTAGAGGTGGAGGAATTGTTCAGACGGTCAAAAGTGGTCAGAATTTGGGCAAAAAAATTTCAAAAAATCTTGTAAAGGCAGTGTTTGAATCATGTTTTTGATGGTGGAAATGGATTCAGCACTATCAAAAACGTCTAGGACACCTAAAATTTTGAAGTTTAACAATTGTAACTTGGATTTACAAAAATCCTTGCCCAATTTTCTCTAAATATGACTAAAATTTCCATAACTTTCCGAACAACTCCTCCGCCCGGTTAAACTAAAATAACGCGATCTTTAGATTAGATAAATCATTAAATGACCTCACACATTTGGAGTCTCGAGGCTCAGGATCCGTCCTACGATGGCTGAAAGGCATCACATGGCCCAAGCCCCTCTCCTCCACAGGCTGTGTGTAAGCCTTTGGAGTCTCGAGGCTCAGTATCCGTCTTACGATGGCTGAAATGCATCACATGGCCCAAGCCCCTCTTCTCCACAGGCTGTGTGTAAGCACTTGTAGGCAGAATATTAAAAGCGTGTAACCAGAATATTAAAAGAGTAGTGGGAAAGTTTTTCAATTTAATTTGTTTAGAATTTGAAAAGATTTATTGAAATCACAGGTTTGATAGGTGAATTTTTCACAATCTGAGTGTTTAGTAGCTTTTGATGCTGTAGAATCTAAATATGTAATCAAAAAATTAGTTTAAACAATACAAAGCAAAATTTGGCCACACATTTCTTTGCCAAATCAGAAATCCACCAAAAACTCTAAAATATAACATTTAAAAAACTACTCCAAATATTAAATGCCTTTGCAGAGCACAGAGGTCATTGGTTCTGGAACACTTGTTTCAAATGCAGCAACTTCTTCAGGGGCATTTATGAATCTACCACAGGATGCTTAGACACCACCATTCTCTAATGCAGTTTAACCCTCCATACCTTCGTTCTGACAACCTTGATGGTTTTGCAAAGTTCGATCCGACGGGTCACGGATAAATCATTCCCGAGAAACCTGAACCCTAAATTTTTCCCTAACAAGGCGTGTACGCGTGCACTTGGATTATCCCCCCAGCTCGGAAGAGCAATATATGTTTTGAGTTTACAAAAACTTTACATTCCTCAACGGATCGTCCAAGAAGAGCAAACTTCGATGTAACTATCTATTCTAAGCTGAAAATCAGAAACCCTACCAGCAATCAATTAATCCTCTGTTATTCTTTTAACATTAATAAATTTATTCCTAACATTAAAATCTTTATGAAGCCTGAAAATCAGAAACTCTGCCTGCAATCAATTAATCTTCTATTATTATTTTAAAATTAATAAATTTATTACATGATTTAATAATGCTGGTAATCCCAAATCATAATTTCACCAGTTTATCCACATCATTTCTCTATTGTTGGATACATAAAATAATAAAAAAACAATCACAGGATCATATATTACTTACGCATGAACACAAAGGAAAGTAGCATCTGCATTTTTCATTAGAGATGAAGACGAATTACAGTCAGGTACATTTGTTTTTCCATCATTGCTGCCGCCACGAGGGGCATGGCTCAGGGAATACCTTCTCACTAGGCCTCAAATTTTCCGGAACATTCTAATTCATCAGCGTCATCTAAATGCTAAAATGCCTGGTTTTTGTTGGAATTCAGCCCAAAAAACCATTTGTAATTTGAACAATTTGTTCGGATCGAAATATTGACATAATATTGAAATATTGACATAATAGGCTGGTTCAGAGATTTTAATTACTTGTAGATCAACTCTGAATGAATAAAACTGTAATTTCCCTCTGACAGAAATTGAGATTTGCAATTTCAACCTTAAATAAAAAATAAACAAAAAGTTGCTTGAAAAGTTGAGATTTGCAATTTCAACCTTAAATAAATAAATAAGTTGCTTGAAAAGTGGTAAAACCACCTGACTATCAAAACCCTAAATGCTTGAGAAGTGGAAAACCCACTTGGCTATCAAAACCCTAAATGCTTGAAAAGTGGAAAAGGCACCTGGCTGTCAAAACCTAAATGCTTGAAAAGTGAAAAAACCACCTTGACTATCAAAACCCTAATTAACATTCTGGATCTATTCAGAGAAGTTTAAAACCTTAACTCACCTCTCCAAGTAAACGAGAGGATTCTCCAGATAAAGGAAAACTAAAACCTTTAAATCACATCACTGGATAAATGAGATAGCAATTTTACCTTGATAACTCTGCGGAACCTTATTTCCAACAAAAAAATACCAGAAAAAATAAATGAAAAGTAGAAAAACCCACCTATATATAAAACGTTTTTCTTAGCCTTACACCTTAAGCCGTGTTTGAGAGCTCATCATACGTCGCAGTACCAGGCTTCGAACTTGTGCCTCCATTAATGGTAAATCTAAACATTACTTGGTTCACTGAAACATGTTAAATCTGAACACTACTTGGTTCACTGAAACTTTACAGGTTGGCCTGGTTGGTATATATGGAATGGGCGGCGTTGGAAATAATCGCTTATCAAAATAATATACAACGCGGATAACTCTATGCCATTAACGATTTTGTTTAAAATATATCCGCTTAACAGTCCGTAAAACTGACCAAATCACAGCATCAAACAAATAAATGACTTTCCAGTTATTGCAAATCATTTTGAACAAGTGTTTTCCAACAACGCCCCTTCATACACACCAACCACGCGAACATGTAGAGTTTCTGCGAGCCAGAGGTACCACTGTTGAAAACTTCCGTCTCCTGCAGCTGGGCGAATGCGGCAGTCTGATAAAGAGCCGTTTTGAGGATTTCCAAAAGAACCCAACAAATTGGGGCTACACAAGAGGCACTCTGCCAGATACCTCTGCGCCACTTGGAGAACGATCGACAGAGCGTTTCGTCTCTCCACACCAGGCTTTCGCATAAATTTATAGAGCAGGAGCTCACGTTTTTTATCCGACGGAATATCCTCCTCCGGTAAGCGACAAACGGGAACAAAAGATCTGGATCGATAAATCCACTAGCATAAATCAATAATTAATTAGCAATAAATGGTGTTTTTGCTCTTATAAATCAGTTATTAATCAGAAATGCGTAAGTCTTTGTTTTGGAGTGTAATTTGTTAACAATGACATATCTGAATTATTGTAGGGTCCACAGCATTATATAAAGTCATCTAAAGAGGCGGAGGAATAAATTCAAAAAATCTTGTAGAGGCAGTGTTTGAATCCTGTTTTTGATGGTGGAAATGGATTCAGCGCCATCAAAAACCTCTAGGACACCTAAAATTTTGAAATTTTAACAACTATAACTTGGATTTACAAAAATCCTTGCCAGATTTTCTCTAAATATCACTGAAATTTCCATAACTTTCCGGGCAACTCCTCCGCCTCGTTAAACTACGCTAAAAAAATTTACGCTATGTTGTTGTAGCTAGTCTCATCATATAAATATATCATAACGATGCATTATTGAAAGAAAAAATTTAAGTTATTCAAAATTATAATAAATTGTGATGGGTGTATTGTTAAGGTATTTATGGGTAAAAATCTAGTTTAGTGATTTGTATGGTTTAGATGCATTTGGATCGTAGTTTCTCAAGTTAAATGTTAAGCGTACATTCATCTCAAGATTCAGTTAATTTGGCAAACAAAATAAAACTATAATAAATCAAAACAATTATTCATGAGTGAAGAGATAACTGTGTCACTCACAAAAACTATTTGGACGGAAGTGGTCACGAAAAAGTACATCCACCCTCCGTGTATTGATGATTGGATCAGGAGCCCCAACTCGAATAGAACTGCTATATCAATGATTTGGTGAGCAGTTTTGAATTCTATGGAATACATTCGTTCTGGGCTAGCTTGGAAAGTTGGAGCGAGCACCAAGGTTCACATCGGGACGGATGCTTGGTCTGGCAACGCTCATTTTCTTTCGCTTGAACTTATTCACCATCTGGATACAACTGGGATAAGGACACTAAACCAGATCGCGGATTCTGACAATTCTACCATTTTTTGTCAAGCTTGGAAATCTACATTGAACTTGGGGATCCCGGATAGATGGCATCAGGAATGGTCTAGTTATACAAATGCACTCTTGGAAGCTTATATTCAGATTCAGGACAGGGAGGATGAATTAGTCTGGGCCATATCTCATCATGGTAATTACTCCCCAAAAGCAAGATATCCCTTTATATACGTAGATCATGAACCTCAGAACACTGTTTGGTGGTGGCGTTCGCTGTGAAAGTTAAAAAGCCCTCCCAAAGCCAAGTTGTTTATGTGGTGTCTGCGTCGCAACGAAGCCCCTACAGGGGATATCCTACAACGTCGCTCCTTCCAAGGTCCCACTTGGTGCATTCTCTGTAGATGTTGTTCAAAAAGTATTGATCATTTATTTCTGCAATGTGAGGTTGTGACTCAATTATGGAATAAGATATATCAAACTTTGGCAATTCCATATAGATGGGTGGGAGACTCTATTTGCTACACTTGGGAATCCTCGTGGAATCAGGTCCACCCTTCAAAGCTTCGTAACCTTCCCCTGCTAGTAGGTTGGAGTATATGGATTGCTCGGAATAAACTCATTTTCCAAGACAAGGCATTCAATTGGAAATTATCATTATCTCATATTATGGCTCTGTATAGTTTGATCCTGAATGATGACACCAATCAACCAAGCAGGAATATCGTTGCTGAAACCATCGATAAATCTATACCCTGGGCTTATTTTGATGGTTTAGCTCAACAACAAGGTTGTGGTGGTGGGGCCATCTTATATCTCAGAGATGACCATTATTTTAAAATGAGTATGCGTTTAGGGAGAGGAACAAACAATTATTCTGAACTCAACAGCCTCAGACTCCTCCTTATTTTAGCTTTTGAGAAGGGATGCCAACAACTTCAGATATTTGGCGACTCCAAACTTGTTATCAATTGGTTCAATCTACATGCTGAATGTCACGTGCACACACTCAAAAATTTATTGGAAGAAATCTATGCTATTAAATCTCGTTTTGACTATATTTCTTATCGACACATCTACAGGGAGAGGAACCAGCTTTCCAACAGCCTTTCCAAGGAATATGCGCAACAACCTCTTGGTAGTTGGTTGATATAGGAACATCATGGACATGACTTTTACCAATATTATCATAGGCCTTTCATGGAACAACATCCACAAGGGGCTCCTATGCCCTGATGATACACAAATCTTCGATGGATATTTCATAGCAGCTATTTTGCTTTTTTGTGTTAGTTTATAGACCTATGTATGTACATTTTTGTTTTGTATATCAGCATCACAATACCTTTTATGGTTTTTGTAGGCTCTCTACAGTTGTGTCTAGGCCACTATTTTTGACATATGTGTTATATGCAGCATCTACAATATGTAATTTTCAATATTTAACATAATGAAAGTTACAATTTTTCTTTGGGGAAAAAATTGTGTCACTCACGAGGGTCTCCAGTATGTCTTAAAATTGCTTCTACTTTGCTAGGATTTTGCCTTCTTCAGACATTAAGAAATAAGTTAATGGCCTAATACAAAGAGACATCTGGCAAGATTGAATGCTTGCCCCCTTACGGACCACCAACGGGTAATTACAAGTGGCGTGTTTTTCCTTTGAATAACAGTGATGAGTCAACCTACATTTGCATATAGCAGTCAATGATGGTTGTCCCTACTGTTGGTTTTAGAATTGAGTTATGATGAGTTGTTTCATGGTTAAAGAATTGTGTCACTCACTAGTGATCTTGTTATTGCGTCAAGAGGTGCGCAGTATGGTAGAGATGTTGTAATGCCATGTAAACATTTTATCCTATAAAAATAAAAATAAAAATAAAAAAAATAACCCTATCTTAATTTAAAGATAACTTCAAGCGAAAATTAAGGTAAATGTGACTTGGTCAAATTACCCATAGTTTTTTATTGCATTTGTCTACCAAGGTTACAATTTCACCCAAACGGTGAAATTTTCACCAGAATCCGATGAAACGTATCTCAAAAAATCCAATCTTGGAAGTGTTTGAATCATTTTTTCATGGTGGAAATGGATTTAGCACCATCAAGGACCCCTGGGGCACCCAAAATCCAAAAGCTTAACAACTGTAACCAGGATTTCCAAAAATTTCTACAAGATTTTTTCAAAATCCTGCCAAAATTTCCACTGTTTTCCGAGTGAGATTGTGGCCTCATTAGACTACGAATTTTTTATTTCTAGGTTTATGATAACCCATGGTATTCATATGGAATATAGTCTATTTAAAGGGGGAAATTAAATGAGGCTAGATCCACCTTAACTCTGTATCTACCAAGTGCTTAGAGGGATCAAATATCTTGAGATGCAAACTACTTTTAGAGTGAAAAGAGATTTTATCTTAGTAGATATGGAGTTAAGATAGATATAAGCTAATTATTATTATAGGGAAGGAAAAACAATAATAAAACAAAACTTTATAAAACAAGTGAAATTACTTATTTTAATATTTTCAATTAATGTCACTCACCAGTGGTCTTGTTATTGCATTGAGAGGCACATAGTATGGTAAAGATGTTGTAATGTCTTGTAGACATTTTGATTCTATCAAAATAAATAAAAATAAAAATAACACTATGTTAAAATAAATATAACTTCAAACTAAAATTAAGGTAAACTTGACTTTGTCAAGTTACCCCTAGTTTTTTATTTCTAGGTTTATGGTAACTCATGGTATTCATATGGAATATAGCCTATTTAAAGGGAGAAATTAAATCACCCTTGATCCATCTTAACTCCGGACCTACCAAGTGCCTAAAGGGATCAAATCTATTGAGATGTGAACTTCTTTTAGAGTGCAATGAAATTTGATCTTGGTAGATATATAGTTAAGATAAATCTAAACTAATTATTATTATAAGAATAGAAAAATAATAATAAAGCAAAACTTTATAAAACTAGTGAACATACTTATTTTAACATTTTCAATTAATAGTGAAACATGGTTAAATTAGATGTAAGTCTATTATTATTATAGAGAGGGAAAAACAATAATAAAGCAAAACTTTATAAAACTAGCGAAAATACTTATTTTAATATTTTCAATTAATAATGAATTAATGGATAGAGTTTAAATGTTATATTTTTTATTGAAATTAGATGATATGAATTATGGTAATATTATATTTTTATTATTTAAATTATATTTTTAATGTATAAATATATTTATTGAAAGATTTAAGTTATATATAATTAATAATTTAAAATTATAATTTTAACGCTTATATTATATTAGTAAACAAAACTTAAAATTTTAATTTATGATCTGAGACTTTCGTGATCTATATTGTTTAAAATATTGTCTTTTGGATTAATCACATCATTCATTATTTGGTAGATGTTTTTGAACCGCATTAGATGGTTCAAAAGGTCGACCACAAAATAAAGAATGGTGTGATTAATTTGAAAGACAATCTCTTAAAATTTCAATATTTAAAATACTTCCACTCTATTTTTATACACTTATTATAAAAAATAAAAAATAAATAAAAATAATAAGAATACTCGCTACAAAACATTTAATCCTTACTTTAAATTATGTTTAAAATTTATTTAATTAATAAATGAAATATATTATATTTAAAAAAACTGTAAAAAATAAAAATAAAAAATAACTTTAACAATTTCCATGAAATTATATTTTAAATCTCTTGAGATACAACATCTTTTCATTTTAAATCTCTTAGCGTTTTGTAAATCAATAAGATGGATCCAGATTGGTTTAATTATTAATTATAATTATAATTAATTATTAATTTTATGTTTTTTATTTTATTTTTAGTTATATGTAGTTTGACAGAGTCAAAATGTTTTATTTATCATTATAATTATTACTTTTTTTTAATTATTTTCATTTTTATTTTTATGTAATTTGACAAAGTGAAAATGTTAAACGAGACATTCCATTACAAGATCTCTACCATATTGGGCTAACGAATACCTCTCCATATAATAATAATTATACATTATAACATTTCATCTCATCTTTTAGAACACTTATTATTATTGTCATTTTGTAGTTTTTCATAACATTACATATTATTTTATTAAAAAAATATTAAAGATATTATTTTAAAATTTGATTTTCATATTATTCTTTAAAATATTAAAAAATATTTTAATATGGAATGAAGTTTCATTAATAAATACAATACATAAATAATGATCTTATTAGTATTAAAAATGTTGCTAAATTTAAACAAAGCAAAAGAAAAAGTAATAGAAAACATATAGGCTTGGTAATGTGATTGGATCAACAAATTAAGGCAAAGAAAAAGGTGGGTGGGTTCGTGAAGGGCAACTTTGATTTCATACTTGGCTCTTACACCAAATTGAGATGAATTGAGAGGCGAGCAATTAAAGGGAATTTTTTATTAAAGAATTAGACTGATGTTGAAATTAAGCTTTAAAAATATTTTGGCAAGATTTTGGACAAGTTTAAAAAGTTGGGAAAAATAAATGTTCAACAATGAGTTGATAGGAGCCACAATTGGGCCCATTCTAGAGATTAAGAAAGAACTCAATTACTAAAAGAATAAAAGGGGCCCCATTTGATAATTGATATAATCTGAAAATTAGAGATAAGTTCAAAAGGAAGGTCGAAAGGTGAAGGAATAAGCCTACAAAACATTAAAATTTGGCTTTAAAATGTCAACTTGAAATCAAACTTTTGATAATTATGAATTTAATTTGAAAATAGGGACTAATTTTGAGATTGGGATGGCATTCAACCACTGGATGACACGGGCTTGATCTCAAGATCTGTGAGGCTATCAACAACTAGATGAAAAGGGCACGAGCTTGAGATCAGGAAGGAAATTTGGAAATTAAAAAATGGATGAGGCTTGATTTTGAAGTCATGATTGATCAAGAAATTGTGACCCACACACACAAAGTTTTGAGGAGGAAGGCCTTGATTTGGCAATCAAGGTTTGTGACCAAATTAGGTTTATTATGAATTAGGATTAAGAGTGGGGCCAAGTGGTCAGGTTTGGGACAGGTCTGGGGGGAGTTAACAAGGATTTTTAAAGTTCAATAGAAAGACCCAAGTTTCAAACATTTGATTGGTGGTAGGAGTCTTGATTTGGGGATCCAGGTTGATCTCAAATTAGGACCTATCCACATAAATGTTGGAGTATGAAAGATCTGACAAATTGGTTCAAGGTACTTCAACAAGAGTTTGAATAAGATTAAAAGTAAGATTTAAAAGTTTGAGAGAAAGAAGTTGATAGGAGGCATGATTTAATAATCGAGTCAGATTAAAAAATTGGGATGGACTATGATTACTAAAACAAACAATGACCTAATTGAAAATCAAAGTCAATTTATCAGTTGGAGAGAATTTTGAGAAGAAAGGAAAAAAGGTTAAATGGGGTGTGATAAAAAAAATCACATTTTGGCTTTAAAATGAACAAAAACCTAAATTTTGTATTTTAATATTGTGACTCCAAGTAGGAAATTAGTGTCAATTTCCAAATTGAGAAGTAATTTAGCAATCAAGAAAGAAAAAGTTGTCTCATTTGGAAATTAGGCTCATTCCAAAAATTATAGTGAAGTTTGAAGGTAAGTTATAAAGCTAAAGGGGTAAATGTTCAAAAGTGTTCAAACTTTGACACAAAAAATGAAAAGCCTAAAATGATACTTTTAACAATTACCTGATTTTGAAATCGGGAAAGTGTTTAGTAATCAAAGGAAGAAAAGGGGCCCAATTTTGTAATTTGGATTAATTTGAAAAACTAAAAATCAATCAAGGAAAGAGTAAGTGTTTGAAACTAAGACATGAAATTGAATGAAACTAAGTCTTAATCAAGTAAGTAAAACATGAAGGCTGTATTTGACTTATCCATTTTCAAAGAGTGATTGGGATGCAAGTGAGGAGCCAAGATCAATATAGATCCAAAAGAAAGCATTTTCAAACTATAAAGAAAAATAGGGTCCCTAAGTTTTTCTCAAAACTTTGGGGGATTGTTTAGGACTCAACATGTTTGACTATGGTTTACTGTATTGAATATGATGCATTACCATGGCTAACCATGGTTGACCATATTGAATATGTTGCATGACCATGGTAGGAAATGGTTATATCACATAGTGATGAACATATTGGAAGTGAACCAAGAAGTATTCAAGGAAGGAAAACATGAAGGATATGACTTATCCATTTCAAGAGAAAGATTGATCTAGGTGGATGTTGGTGGCCACCCACCTATCCCATTTGGACCCCCACAACTGTCTTTTTCATCCTTTTCAGCTTCCTAAATTGTGGCACAACTTACTATTTTTAGCAGTTTTTTGGTCCCCAACTTTCGGAGCCGTTTCGAGGCCCTAAACGACGTTTTTTGGGAAATCTAGGGCCCTCAACTTCCAAAGTGGTACTGCTCGGATAGATCTTTCTAACGAGCTATTGTACGTGTCAAACGAAGATCGTATGCCAAAGTTACGACCCCGGGAAATTGATGTACCAATTTACCCAAACGGGGCCCACAATTTGGCGTTTCATCTTCTAGGGTTAGGTTTCAGGATGTGAAAGTTTTTCCATTGTTTCTCAACAATAAATAGGCCTTCAAGCCTCATTGTAACACAGTTCAGAGGCATGTAGCCACCACATCTCTTCTCAGAGATAAGCTACCATCGCCCTAGCTGGTTTATTCCCATTTCTGGTTGTAAGCATATTTCAGTATTTTCCATTAATGAAATGAAGTATCATTTCCGCTACATCTTTGTGTATATGGTTATCTCTGTAATTTTTTGTGTTCCTGTTTAAATCCAGATCAGTGGTATCAGAGCGGTCTGCTTTTTCTCTGTTTTTCTTTGCATGTCCCCAACGAGGTCGGGATATAAGGAGTTAGGACTTGAACTGGTCGAACCTTTGCAAGACCAGCCTCACAAATCCTGACGACCTCCCATGGTGGATGAGAAGAAAGACGAGGGAGCAGGAGATCCTATCAAAATCTTGCTCGAAGAAGCCCTCGAGCGATAATGGAACGAGATGATGCACAACTTTGCCCAAATCCTTCAGTAGCTACCCAAAAGTGATGCATCGGCTTCCAGCAGCTACTCTGGAAACGCCACGCCCTTTAAGGTACAAGTTAATTTTGAAATCCCCATATTCGAGGGTCAGATAGACGTAGATGCCGTAGATAAATGGTTAAATATGCTAGAGGGTTATTTTTCTGTTCATGAATTTTCGAGTCGGGAAAAGATTGTTTTCGCTCTTCTCAATGCAGCCCCCCACGTCAAGGACTAGTGGGAAACCTACTGTGAGTAGAAGGATGAAAGTACAAGCTCACTATTTTCCGCCGCACCCACTTGGAATAACTTTCGAGATGCCATCAAGGAGCAGTACTACCCTGTCAAAAGCTATGAGGACAAATACATCAAATGGACCACACTGCGGCAGGGACGAGACCAAGATGTGCGGGAGTTCACAAACATTTTTCATACCCTTCGCACACAGTTGGGTATCAAAGATTCTGAGCTACATCTGGTACTCAAATACTGTGGCTACCTACACAGATACATCCAGGAAGAGATGGAGTTCTTGAACATCTCCTCACTTAGCACAGCATACCGATACACTGTCAAAATCGAGCAAAAGTTCAAACAGAAGAAGCAAGACTTTGGATCTACAAATCCGAAGCCCAAAGGACAAAGCCAAGGTGGGGTGACCCAAGACAACTCGTCGAAGCCGCAAGAAAAGAACAACACCATGAAGCCAAACAAGGACACAGGAAAGTGGTGTGAGTTCCACAAGGGTCCCACTCATAACACAAGTGAGTGTTGGACCAAGCAGTCGCTGGTGGCCAAGTTGAAGGCTTCTGAATCAGATGCATGTTCCAACCCTAAGCTAGAACCCGACAAGGGGAATGGAAAAGCAAATCATTGATGCGGATCCCAGCGCCACTATTGCCACTGCTAAGATCCAGAAAAATGAGCCCAAAAATCCAGAGGAAGGGGAGCGTCTTTTCCACTCACAGATGTGGGTGAAGAGTTCGCCACTGCAATTCATTGTCGACAGTGGCATCCAAAAGAACCTTATTTCAGCAGAGGTCGTGAAGTGGTTGGGCCTAACGACTACACCACACCCCCAGCCGTACAGTATCGGATGGCTTCATGAAGGACGAGATCTCAAAGTTCGCCAGCAGTGCCACCTTCCCTATAGCATCAAGCCCTTCACAGATGAGGTATTGTGTGATGTTACACCTCTGGATGTTTGTGATGTATTACTAGGCCAACCATTCTTGTGGAGGCGACATGCTGTGTATGAGTCAAGGCCTCATGCTGTCATTATTTCTTTGAATAATTCATTATACAGGATACCAGAGGTAGCCCCGCCTACCGCCACATCTTTGATCACCGCTAAGAAAGGCAGCAAGCTCATCTCCCAGACCAAGAAATTCATCTGTCTAGTTCACTCCCAAAGTAAGGGGAGGATTGTCATCACATCCATGACCCCCGCAAAGGGTTCCTCCATGTAGTAGCAGCAGCAAAGGGATATAGTCATGACAAGACACAGGAACAACTTCTCCTCACCCACAGGGGTACCACCAAGGAAAATTTTAAGAACCCCCCCTAAATTTATATGTATAATAAATGGGCGAATCTCCATGGTATATAGGAAAAATGGAAGGCGATTTTATCAATAATATAATATGTATATATAATTTTTTGGCAAATCTCTGACCAGGCATGGCAAATATTTTACTCAATTATAAAATCTTGTAAGATCTTGGTATTACGATGGGTTATCATAAACCTGGAGCTTAAAAATTACTATTAGTAATTTATAAAAATTAATAAAATTAATAGTTGATTTTTATTTTAAGCAAGCTAAAATGTTTAACATACATTAGAATACAACATCTATGGACCAAATATTTTTTCACTCTATGCTAGTTTGCATATCACGATATTTGATACCTCTCGGGGATTAGTAGATCCAAAGTAAAGATGGATCTATGCTGGTTTAATTCCCCCATTTAAATAGGTTACATTCCAGGTGAATACCGTGGGTCAATACCATGTGCCATTTTGGTGAATACCATGGGTCAATACCATGTGCCATTTTTATTTTTATTAATACTAATATTAGGGTTAATAATTTTTTTTTGCATGGTATAAATAACAATCTAGTCCATGGTATTTGTCCCATAGTATTTTGCCCATAGGTTTCACCTAAATATAGCGCATTTTTTGAGTCTTCGTAAATATAAGGTGACTCATGGAGTAAATATAAAAAAATGTTTTATTTGTTTACCATACCTCTCATTTATTTATATTTTTATTAATTTACCATACCTCTTTTACAAATATGGTATTTGGCCCATAGGATTCACTTAATAAAACCTCTTTCTTGAGCCTTGATAAATAAAATGAGGGTTATGGACTAAATATAAAAAGAGGTTTTATTTATTTACCATACGTCTAGTTTATTTATATTTTTATTTATTTACCATACCTTTTGAGTAAGTATAAAAAGACGTTTTATTTATTTACCATACATCCAATTTACTTATATTTTTATTTCTTTACACCCTTGCATGTATATAAGGTGACTTATGGAGTAAATATAAAAAATGTTTTATTTATTTACCATACCTCTCATTTGTTTATATTTTTATTAATTTACCATACCTCTTTAATAAATATGGTATTTGGCCCATAGGATTCACTTAAATAAAACCTATTCTTGAAAATGGGCGAATGGATTCACTTAAATAAAATCTATTCTTGAAAATGGGCGAATGGAAGGTTGTAACTCCTAATTTCAAGGGCTAAATTTACCTTTTTTACCCTCTCCCTTAAAATAAGGTGGGCTATTTGAGGTGATTTGTAAAAATGTACTATGATACAAAATATTCGCCCACTAAAAATTTAAAACCCCTTAATTTCGCCAAAGGGCGAACATTCGCCCCTAAAAGTTTCTATGGGTACCACACAAGTTTCAGGTGGGCGACAAAGTTTGGTTACATCTGCAGAGAGAATGCCTTACCAGAACCCATCAGAAACTCAGGCGACTCCGACATGGTCCTTACACCAGTACCAAGGCTACGAGCAATAATGCTTTGAAGCACAACATTCCTCCATTCCTTGGCTTGCACTGAGTGTTCAATGTGGACCATCATCGACCATGCTTCCCACCATTTCTGGACACATCAAAGATTGCAGAACAACTCACCAGAGACTCAGCGCAGCAGAAGCTTCCTCATCTCAAGGAGGAACTCAATGCAATGGGGACCATTGCTTCCTAAGGGGGGAGGAATGATCCAGGTGGATGTTGGTGGCCACCCATCTATCCCATTTGGACCCCCACAACTGTCTCTTTCAACTTTTTCAGTTTCCTAAATTTTAGCACAGTTTACTATTTTTAGTAGTTTTTCGGGTCCTGAACTTCCAGAGCCATTTTGAGGCCCTAAATGACGTTTTTTGGGAAATCCGGGGCAACATGGGTCCATGTTGCCTCCCAAAGTGGTAGTGCTCGGATAGATCTTTTTAACAAGCTATTGTACGCGTCAAACAGAGATCGTATGCCAAAGTTACGACCCCGGGAAATTGATGTACCAATTTACCCAAATGGGGCCCACAATTTGGCGTTTCATCTTCTAGGGTTAGGTTTCAGGATGTGAAAGGTTTTCCATTATTTCTCAACAATAAATAGGCCTTTGATCCTCATTGTAACACAGTTCAAAGGCATGTAGCCACGACATCTCTTCTCAAAGATAAGCTACCATCGCCCTAGCTGGTTTATTCCCATTTCTGGTTGTAAGCATATTTCAGTATTTTCCATTAATGAAATGAAGTATTATTTCTGCTGCATCTTTGTGTATATGGTTATCTCTGTAATTTGTTGCGTTCCTGTTTAAATCCGGATCAATGATCAAGGTTGAAAACAAAGGATGGACCAAGGTAGATACAAACCAAAAGAAATGATATTCAAAATAAAAAGGAGAAAAAAGGGTTTGTTGACCATGGTTGCATTAAAAGGTTGACTTCAAAGGTATGTCACATTGTAACATTAATTGATAGGCAATAATTATTATTATTTCTTTAGTTAATAAACTTTATTTCTATGTGAACTTTGAATTATTTACATTCTTTTGATTGAAACTCCTTATTAACTGACAGGTCATATTTATGTTTTTAATGAGGAAATTTCTATGTTTTTATTATCATCAAAATTTATTTATTAAATATTGCAATGCAATGTTAATACATTTGGTTAACCATGGTTGATCATTTTTACTATGGTTGACATTAGTTGAACACGGTTTACCATGGTTGAATTTGGTTGGACATGGTTGATTGTTGCTAAGTATGGTTGAGTTTGGTTAGCAATGCTTGATGTGTAAATATGTTTTGTTGACTATGGTTGGCCATGTTTGACTATAGACAACCATGACTTTTCTTGGGTTGTGTTTAGTTGATCATAGTTAGCTATGGTTGACCATATTGAATATGAATGACTATATGAATGACCATGATTATATTGCATTAAAATCTACATCTTTATTGACTTATGTTGAATTGATACATGCATAAATGGTTATGTTGCATTATGACATACATAAGGGGTTATGTCACATTGTGATGTTCCTCAAGGGTTATGTTGGATTACAACATTCCTCAACATGTAAGTCACATTGAGATGTTACTCTTGGTTGAATTATGTCAAACTACTACATTCATGAATGATTATGTTGCATTGTGAAAATTCATCAAGGATTCTGCCACATTGTGACATGCAAGAAGAGTTATGTTATGTTGTGATGTTCCTTAATGGTTATGTTGCATTAAGGAAATCTTGAAGGGTTATGCAACATTTTGCATGAAGAAGGATGACTATGGTAGACATTAAGAGGTTTCTAAGGTTGGCATAAATATTGTTAACCATGGTCGTGTCACATTTTGTTGTACATCTTGGTTGATCTATGTTGAATCATTACATTCATGAATGGATATGTCACATTGAAATGTTCATAAATGTTATGTTGCATTGTGATGTTCACTAAAGGATATGTCAACTATGGCTATCTTGTTGGTAATGACTAACTATTAGTTGACAATGGTTGGGTTTTGTTGACCATCGTTGACTATTGAGAACAATGGCTGACTTTGGTTGAGTATGGTTGATAATGCTCATCTTTTATTTACAACAATTGACTTTAGTAAACTATAGTTGAAAATGATTGTATTTTGTTCACTATGGTTGAATTTTGTTTCCCTTGGTTGAGTTTCATTGGCTATACAAAGTATAAATTATCCTACAATATGACATTAAAATATTGACTTGATAAAATATCACATTGCCACATTATGGGGATTGCAATATTAAGTTGCATTTTTAGAATACGAGGTAGATTAAAATATGTGACATTATGATTTTATGGGGTTGAATTCATGATGAAATTGCTAAATTATGGCCCTATAGTTGTGAGTTGTAGGCTTCCTTGTTGCCATAATTTTGCTTTCAATTTTTCTGCCAACCTAAATGCCTTCTCTAATGAATCAAGTTCCCAAAGGCGAACCTCATGTTGGATGTTCTCCTTTAAAGTCCCTATGAAGACATCAATCATGTGCTCCTCTGGAATATCATTTACCCTTATATTCAATTTTTGGAAGTCCTCAATGTGTTCTGCCATTGAACCCTTTTGTTTAAGATTTATCAATTGGCTAAAGAAGGTGTTTCTCTTTGTATCCTCATAATATGCTATCATTTCCTCCGTAAAAATTGACCAAGTGACAAGTGGTTTATAAGAACAAAGCCATCGATACCATACAAACTAACTGGGTTCTAAATATAAAGTTGCAATGCGTACCTTTTGTGTGTGTTGCACATTACGGTGATCAAAATATTGCTCCATCTGTAGTATCCATGTTACCAGATCCTTTCCATCAAGCTTCCTCATATAGATCTTTGGAATATGGTGGGTCTTCAATCCAATGTTAGAGCCTATGCAATCATGATTAACATTTATTTTGTTCTCATCATGAGTTTCATCTAATACCTTTTCGCCATTAAGAAGCATTTCTTGTAGCAACTTTGTCAAACCTTCCTTCAAACCTTCCATGTCTACTTTTAAACCATTTTTCAAATCTTCCATGTCTGATTTTAAACCATTATTCAAACCATCCATCTTAGCTTCCATTTCATTTTTGGTTACTCTTTGTGAGAGCGAAATTTGTTGACTTGGTCTCGTAATTTTGATATATCGTGTTGCATTTTTTCCTCTTCTTCATGTGTCGAAGAAGAGATTTCTGGTTGCTTGCTAAGTGTGTCCATTTTTTTTGCTTCGAGGTATTTTGAAATTAAACAATAATATTTATGCTTCACTATGCCATTTGAATCACTTCAAACTAATTTTTCAAACAAAAGTTATGCAAAATTTTAAAAATACACACATTTTTCTTTCTTTTTAGGAGCTAAATATTGCAGTTGTTGTATCTCTATAATTATGAATCTCCAACATATGAAATTCTATCCTGTAGTAGCCCTTTGAGGTTTCTTTCAAACCCAACAAGGATGACCAAGATTGGATTCTTCAAGAAATAGTTATGCCCAATCTCCCACGATAACCTGATTATATACTGGTTTAGTAGAGAGAACTTGTACTGAATGCCACGTGTCACTGTTTCGACCTTCGGCCTTGACAATGATACCCAAAAAACTAAAGTTTGTCCTCTTTTTGGAACATTTTACTAAATTCAAATCCGATGCTCAGAGAGAAAGTTATGAATATTTTCCCTAAGTCACCTGTTTGAGATGGAATTTTGGAGCCTGAAAAACCGTAACTTCCTCAGATCATATCTCTGAAAATATAGTGAGAAAAGATCTAAAATTAGTACAAAAATTGCACCAATATTTCAACTCTACATGGTTTCAATTTCAGCTTCTAAAGCTTTGTAGAAAAAAACTATAGCGAAAATACGACGATGACCTGTTTGAAGCAGTGAAACCCTAGAATCGAAAGCTCTGATACCAAATGTTATGCAACCAACTCATAAATAGATAGATCATCGACTTAAAAATGATCCTCTTTGAGAAGGGAAACCTCCTTTACATTACATAAATGAACAATTCTTGGATGATTCAAATGACAAAACCTCCTTTCTATATATAGGAGTCTAAGGGGTCACAATATAATCAGAGCCTACATAACAATAATAATGCAAGGGCACAATAATAACAATAGTGGGCTTGTATGGGGAACAATAATAACAATATGGGGACTACATGGGCACAACAATAACAATGAGGGGGCTACACTAATAACCATAAGGGGCTACAATAGTATTATAGGGACTTAACATAGTCCTTGCCGCTTAGTTTAAATATAGCTAAATAAAGTAAAAACATTGAATTCAAGTGAGTGTTAAGGTTTAGAATCAAGTTAATTTAGGTTATACTAATTGGTATGTTGAGGTATTTTGTTAATTGTAATTCCGTATTATGGCGGTAGAGAATCCAATCCTACCCAATGACAACAATAATGTCCTGTTAGTCCCTCACATAGCATGGAGTATAAAAATCAATTTCCATGAACATTTTCAATAACTATAGTTGATTTTTAAAAATATATTAGATTTTCTATAGTTTATTATATTGCTTTGTAAAATTAAATAATTATTAGAATATTGTAGTTAAAAAAAACATTCTTTTATTTAAAAAAAGATAAATATATAATTTTTTGTTTGGTTGAAACATATGAAAACATTTGTCACTAAATATTACATAATAGAAACAAAAAATTAGAAAAAAATGTATTTTTAATTAGAAATTAGAAATATATTTTTAATTTAAAAACAAAAATGTATTAGAAATTAGAAATTAAAAATGTAATTTTAATTTAAAAATAAATAAATAATTATGAAAATAAATTTAGTTTGCATCATCGAAATTTTACGTTACGATTTTTAATATATACCTACCCATCGCACATACACCATCGTAAACGTACATTATGGAGTTGAAATTAGGCACTAATAGCATATAAGATGCCCATAACAATCAATATTTGAATACCAATATAAATAAATCTAAAGTGATATTATTTTCTGAATTGTACTTTTTATCAAATATTGGAGATAGTTTTGGCCTATGAAAGTTAAAAAACAAAAATCCATTGAGACCTCCTTCCAATGTTGACTTGCAATGGCTAAAGGTTGTAGCATACCCGGGGTCTTAATTGTCTCAACTTTATTTTGTTGGAAAACCAAACATTCTGCCATAAAATTTTGAATATCAGATTTAAGGTCATCCCAAAAAAATTCCTTCTTGACCCTATGGTAAGTTTTTAAAAATCTTGAGTGCCCTCCTAAGGGAGAGGTGTACAATTCCAAAATAATCTTTTGTTTGATTTAGGAATTCTTACAAAGATATAAGCGGTCTTTGTACCATAATGAATCATTTTTCCAGCTAAATGTACCAGATGTATTGGGATCTTGCTGCAACTTTTGAATGAGTGTCCACACTTCTTCATTATTCTTCATTCATCCCTTGCTTCAATTATCCAATCTGGTTGGATAATAGAAATGGCACAAAACAATGCTTCCACATCCTCATCATTTCTTGGGAGTGCATCTGCAACAACATTTTTCTTCCCTTTTTTGTAGATGATTTCAAAGTCATAACCAACATCTTTGTGACCCATTTTTGATGTTCTTCTAAAGATAATCTTTGTTCTAAAAAGTATTTAAGACTATCATGATCCGTTTTTACCTTGAAGTGTCTTCCCATTAGGTAAGGTCGTCATTTCTTAGGTGCACATAGTATTGCCAACATTTCCTTCTCATAAATAGCTTTGTGTAAATACTTTCCTTTGATTTGATGACTTTAGAAAGCAATGGGTGTTTCTTCTTGCATTAAAACAACACCAATTCCATTTCCTGAGGCATCACATTCCACAATAAAGGTTTTTGTGAAGTCTGGCATAGCTAAGACCGGTGCTTGACACATTTCCTCTTTAAGATGTTCAAAGGCCTTCGTTGCTTCTAGAGTCCAAGAAAATGCATATTTATTTAGTAATGTTGTTAGAGGTGCTGCTATTCTCCCATAATTCTTAAGAAACTTGCGATAATACCCTATCAACCCAAGAAATCCTCGTAGATGCTTTATGGATGTGTGAATTTTCCATTCCTTAATGGCTTTAATTTTGCTAGGATCTACCTTAACACCTTCATGAGATACAATATGACCCAAATATTCCACCTCTTGTACTCCAAAGAAACATTTGGAGCTTTTTGCATATAATTGTTTCTCCTCCAATAGTTTGAGCACCCTGTCAACATGTTGAACATGATCCTTCCAAGACATGTTGTAGATTAGTATATCATCAAAAAAAACTAACACAAATTTTCTAAGGAAGGGTTTGAAAATGGAATTCATCAAACCTTGAAATGTAGAAGGTGCATTGGTAAGGCCAAAAGGCATGACTAAAAATTCATAATGACCCTCATGAGTTCTAAATGTTGTTTTTGGAATGTATTCAGTCTTCATTATGCTTTGATGATATCCTGAATGAAAATCCAACGTAGTGAAGTAAATTTCTCCATGTAATTCATCAATGACAGGAATGGGACATTTATCTTTAATAGTAAGCTTGTTGAGCTCCCTATAATCCGGACACATGCATCATGATCTATCCTTCTTGTGTACCAATACCATTGGAGCAGAGAAATAACTTTGACTAGGTTGAACTATACCAACCTCTAGCATTTCTGCAACCATATGTTCAATTTCACTCTTTTGGGCATATGGATATTTGTAAGGCCTGATATTTGGGGGTACACTTCCTGGAATCGAATGAATAGCATGATCATGATCACGAATATGAGGGAGGCCTTTGAGAGTGTCAAATACCTTGGAATGATTGTCCAAAACTTTCTAGAGATCTGGAGAAATAGATGATTTCAATATGCGAACCTCCAGTGAACATAATTGTGCAATTACACCCCGTTGCTCTTTCTTTAGAAGCTTTGTCATGTTGTTAGAGCTAATTATATTTCCTGGTTCCCCTATGATACCCCTTAATTCAACTTCATTTCCTTCCCAAAAAATTTCAAGAAAAGTTCTTGAAAATTAAAAGCTATTGTACCCATTGGACTCCTAGTACAACATCAGCACCACCCATTGGAATGGAAAGCATTGAACTATTCATTACATATTCTCCCATGGATAGCTTGATATTATGGCACTTTCCAGAGCAATTTATGGTTCCTCCATTTGAAACCATCACTTGACACTCTGGTGCTGGATATATGAAGCAATTCAATTCCTTGGCTATCTTACAATGAATAAAATTATGGGTACTACCCGAATCAATCAATACTATTACCTTTTTCTTCTTGATATGTCCTTCTATTTTGAGAGTTTGAGGAGTGGTAATTCCCACCAATGCATTACAAGATATGGTTGGATTCATTTCTTCTTTTTTTAGGGTTAGTTCTTGATGCATATCCTCTTATTTTGACGTTTATTGTTCCTTTTCTTCCCCCTCTTCACAATCTATGTAAAATAATTTCTTCTCAGCACACTTATGACCTTTAGTGTATTTTCTATCACAACTGTAACAAAGCCCTTTTTCTCTTTTTTCTTCCAATTTTTGTGGTGTCAACCTTGTAGTTTATGGAAGGCTAGGGGAAGAAACACTTCCACCTTTATAGTTGTGAGTGGTAGGCTTCCTTGTTTCCATAATTTTTCTTTCAATTTTTCTTGCCAACTTGAATGCCTTCTCTAATGAATCAGGTTCCCAAAGGAGAACCTCATGTTGGATTTTATCCTTTAAAGTCCCTATGAACACATCAATTCTATGTTCCTCTGGAATATTTTTTACCCTTATATTCAATTTTTGGAATTCCTCAATGTGCTCCACCATTGAACCCTTTTGTTTGAGATTTATCAATTGGCTAAAGAAGGTGTTGCTTTTTATATCCTCATAATGTGCTATCATTTCCTCCATAAAAATTGACCAAGTGACAATTTGTTTACGAGAGCAAAACCATCAATACCATACAAATTGATTGGGTTCTAAATATAAAGTTGCAATGCATACCTTTTGTGTGTTTTTCACATTATGGAGATCGAAATATTGCTCCATCTGTAGTATCCATATTACAGGATCCTTCCCATCAAACTTCCTCATATCGATCTTTGGAACATGGTGGGTTTTCAATCCAACATTAGATTCTATGGAATCATGATTAACGTTTCTTTTGTTCTCATCATGAGTTTCCTCTACTACCTTTTAACCATTGGGAAGCATTTCTTGAAGCAACTTTGTCAAACCTCTTTTCAAACCTTCCATGTCTTTCTTCAAATCTTCAATGTTTACTTCTAAGCCATCCATCTTAGGTTCCACACCATTAATCTTAGCTTCCACTCCATTCATCTTAGCTTCCACGTCTTTCTTTAAACCATCCATATTAGTTTCTGTTACTTTTTGTGAGAGTGAAATTTGTTGCACTTGGTCTTGTAATTTTGATATATCATGTTGTATTTCTCTCTCTTCTTCATGAGTCATGGTAGAGCTTTCAGGTTGCTTACTAGGTGTTTCTATTTTCTTTCTTCGGGGCATCAATTAATGATAATTATGCTTCACTATTCCCTTTGAATTACTTCAAACTAATTTTTCAAACCAAACTTATGCAAAATTTTAAAAATACTACACACATTTTTTCGCTTTGTAGGAGCTCGATATTGAATCTGTTGTATCTCTGTAATTTCGGATCTTCAAGGTTTGAAATTTCATCCTGTAGTAGCCCTCTGAGTCATCTTTCCAATTCCACAATTCTGATCAAGATTGGATTCTCCAAGAAAGAGTTAGTCCAAATATCCCACGACGACCTGATTATAGACTGGTTCAGTAGAGCGAACTTGTACGAAGTGCCATGTGTCATTGTTTCGACCTTCAGACCTAGAAACAATATACAAACAATTAAAGTCCATTCTCTTTCTGTAAATCTTTTATGAAATTTCAATCTGATGCTCAAAGAGAAAGTTATGACGATTTTCCCTAGGTCACTTGTTTGAGATATAATTCGGGGGCCTAAAAAACCCCTAACTTCTTTGGATCATATCTCCAAAAATATAATGAGACAAGATCTAAAATTCAGACCCGAGGTTCATCAAGATTTCGACTGAAATGGGTTTTAATTTAAGATTCTAGAATGTCGTAGAAAACAAACTATAATAAAATTCCATGATGACCTGTTTGAAGCAGTGAAACCATAGAATCTAAAGCTCTGATACCAAATGTTATGCAACAAGCTCACAAAATAGAAGAAAAAATGGATAAACTACTTCAAAATCAACCTCTTCAAGGGGGGAACCTCCTTTACATTATAGAAACGAATAATTCTTGGATGATACAAATGACAAGGCCTCCTTTCTATATATAGGATTTTAAGGGGTCTCAATACAATCAGAGCCTACATAACAATAATATTGTAGGGGCACAACAATAACAATAGTGGTCTTCTATGGGGCACAATAATAACAATAATTGGGTTTCACTAATAACAATAAGGGTTTACACAAGTAGTATAGGGACCTAACACTGTCATATTCGTCCTTGATGTACTTTGTTATTTTCCTTGTCCTTTGGCTACTACAAACTTTTTCTACCATGTGGTCTGCTCCTTTACACCATAATTAGCCTTGCTGCCCACATCGAAAAATCCTTTCCCTCTTGTTCAACCCTTGGCTACCACACAAACCTCTGTGTAGCCCTTCATCTTCCTTGGGCATCAACTTATAGTCCCACGACCTTCCTCTTCTGGATCTAACACACATTAGCTAGAAATTCTATGCCTCTTCCAACCTCGAGTGCCCTACTGAAGGACTCTGCCTATGCTCCAGTAACTTTGATCAGGACCTGACATGTTCCTTAAGGCTTTTTTCCTTTACTACTTACCCTCGACCAGCCTACAGTTGTCTCACAGCTCCAAGACCTTCTTGTCTGAACCTTCGATGACCTTTACGAAGCCTCTTCTATAGCTTCAACATAGATCAATGAGGCCCTAAAAATATTAATCGACCTCGCTTTCCATGCATCCCATCTCCTAGGGTTGAGCCAGCCTGCAACCAACTCTAGTTCACTTTGTGGCTGCCCTATTCTAGGTTTGTGGTCAATGCTTAGACACAAAACTTCTGCGACTGCCCTATTATTTACCTCAGTTTCTTTCCAGATCAACAAATAGGCTTGTGGCTGCTCCTAACCAACCTTGGCCTAATTTATTCAATCTAAGACAACCTTTAACGACTTTAGACAAACCTTTGGAAAAAACCTTACACAGACTTCTATAGAACATATCTTCCTCACTTGGCCCTCCAAGGATGGTCTTCACAAGGCTACAATGTCTCCCTCCTTGGTTGTGGATCCTTCCCATCACCATAAAGAGACCTTAATGTGCTTCAACAAACCTCCAAGCACCTCAACCTCCTTAAACATAGGATACTACTCTTCTTCTATGAGTTGCAACTTTCTCTAGGGCATATCACCTCTACAGATGATGTCCATCTCACTTTTATGTCTATGACTCTCCTTTGGCCTCTTATTTATAGATCTTGTGAGAGTGACTTGGGGGTCTTCTTTGTTCTTCAAGAAACCCATATTTCACCACTAGAAAACAAATTAGAATATTAAATCATTATTTTGGGTCCAAAACCCCAAGTCTTGGGTACATTGCCTAACAAGATCCTTTTTTTGGGTTAAATACCTTCTGATCTACCCAAATTTCAACACTCCCTCTTAGTGAGGAAGGTATTTCCATGTCTTTCTCGTAGAAATATCTAGTTCCATGACTTTCCTTGCATGCCCATGATTGTGTTTGCATGATGTGTGACTTTCCTTACAAGGCCATAATTGTCCTTGCATGTGACACATCTTCTTTGTGCATGATCATGAGTTATCTTTCAAGGTGCATGAATATACTCACATGTATCATGACTTTTATTATGTGATCCATGACTATCTTCTCATGGTCTACGAATTTCTTTTTACCACCATGAGTTTCCTTGCATGGTTTGTAATTATCCTTGAATGGGCTAAAAACTCCATTCTCTCTCTTGAATCTATTCCACTAGGTAGCTGACATTCATTCACAATCTCCTTCTTGAGCTTACACAACCTCCCTACAACTGAACTTGTGTTCTTTCATGGTAAGTCTCGAGCTACAATTGAACATTGGGCCTAGTTCACTCTAGACCGCCACAACTCAACTCTACATGAATCCTCATCCTCCTGAGTCAAATACCTCATGTGCACATGGTTCCACTACCAGATGTGCAACTCCATAACCTAATGAAGATTTTATCTCATAATTAACTTGCCATCCACATAGTGCTACCTTGTCCATGATAACGCACTCCCTGCTAAGGCACCCGAACATCGCAAAACAGTTGAAAAATCATTGAAAGTCCATGTTCTACAACTCACCACTCAACATACTATTATTCATCGAGTTCTCCACCAATCCACTAGAACTCCTATACTATCTCATTACCAAACTAGTCAAGACCACATATCCAGGTTCTCTGTTGAACATTCTACTCCATGTCTAGTCAACTGAGAGTTGGAAACATTGCTACTTCCTATGACAGTCTCATAGCTCCCTCCTAAAGTTTATCATGTGCACACTCTGATCTACCTTCCCTTCAAAGTAGCTTCGAAACCATGTTGGAATTTCTATGTGCCCTAGGTCAGGTTTATGCCCTAGTTAGGAGCACAAACACACTAGAGATGCCCAACTTTAAACACTTTGCATAGTGGAATATAACAACAAATAGATCAATAACAATATACAATATTTTGGCCCAAATCACATTTCTCATTTTTCCATCAATAAGAAAATGTCAGGGCTCTCGTACCATGGATCATGGCCCTTTACAAATCATAAAACAATGCTATAGTACACAGTCTCTCCTTTGAATGAAACCCTAGGGTTGAGGCTTAATCCAATAGATCCTCAAATATGCAATAAAACAAAGACAAAACAACTTTACTTACTTGTTGTTTTTTGTCCTTTGCAAGCAACCCTTTCTGTCCTCTTTGTCCTTGATGTACCTTGTTGTATCCCCTGTCCTTTGGTTACTACAAACTTCTTCTACCACATGGTCTACTCCTTTAGACTATAATTAGTCTTACTGCCAACCTAGCAAACTCCTTTCCCTGTTGTTCAACCCTTGGCTACCACATACACCTTTGTCTTGCCCTTTATCTGCCTTGGGCCTCAACTTATAGTCCCATAGCCCTCCACTTATGGATTTGGCAGACCTCATCTAGTAATTCTATGCCTTAGGTACCCTGTTGAAGGCATCTACATATGCTCTATTAACTCTAATCGGGCCTTGGCATGTTCCCTAAGGCTTGTTTCCTTTACTACTTACCATCGGCTAGCATCCAATTCTGCGAGGATCCAACCTAGGGTCCTATAACTAAAACTAAATTAATTTAATTTAAACACAATAAGAAGGGAAATAACTTATTTATAGCTCAACATTTATCTGATGATAATATACAAGTAAAATTTATTTAAACATATTAAACAAGTAAGAATTTTCATTGCAATAATTTACATAAGTAATCAACAAATGGAAGAATACATGTTCCAGTAGCTTGGTTGGGGTGCTCCTGACTCTGTTGGGATGCTCCTCTTAGCTATCCGACTGAATTTACCTCCCAGCCAACTAAGAATAAATTCCTAGCCCAAGGAACCTCCACAAGTTCCCTAGCCCTCCGAGCCCAAGTCCAACCAGTTGTAGTGTGTCCAAGTTAAAACCAACACTCCACAATAAATCCAAGTTTGAGTTATCTCATTTTTCTCTACATTCTCTCCCTTCTCTTTCTCCACATTCGTCCCCCATAATAAAATCCTCCAATGTCAAAACAAAAACCAAGGATCCCCTCTCCTCTCATCCTCCTTCCCTTTTATTTCTCTTCCTCCCATCCACCTCAACCACCTATAATTAATGTCATGAATACCCCCTCATCATTTTATTTTAGTAACCTTGACTTTTCTTACCATATCTAATTCAAAGTAGATTTGAGAAGACACTTTGGGAATAAAATATGGATATTTAATTTATAATTAAATTGGAGAAGACCATATCTTCTCAAAAGTAGATTTGAAAAAACACCTTGGGATATAAATATTTAATTTAGAAATAAATTGGAGAAGACCATATATTTTCAAAAGTAGATTTGAGCAGACACCTTTGGATATGTATATTTAATTTAGAAATAAATTAGAGAAGACCATATCTTTTCAAAAATAGATTTGAAAAGACACCTTGGGATATGAATATTTAATTTAGAAATAAATTGGAGAAGGCCATATCTTTTCAAAACTAGATTTGAGAAGACACCTTGGGATATGGATATTTAATTTAGAAATAAATTGGAGGAGACCATATCCTATCCAAAAGTAAATTTGAGAAGACATTTTGGGAATTGAATACTAACAATAATAAAATTCATATTAGTAAAATAAAATTACAGTTTCACAAGTGTAGGTATATACCAAAATTACTTAATAATTATAAGTCAATATCTTCAGGTTAATTAAACATTAATCAAAATTAGTATGATATGATCAAGTAGGGAATTACATACACCCCTCCTTCAGAAAACTTCGTCCCGAAGCTAAAGTGAAAAAGACACAAGGAGTTCGAAATAATTTTGACAATAAGGCATAAGAAAATAGAAAGAGAGTTATAGTAGTCAAATTAAGTAAGTCATGCAATGATACCACTTCCCATTAAGAGTCTCCAACTAACCTATATCCTCCTATCCTTCCTAACCTACTTCCGCTCCCACTCTATCCATCCTCTGCTGCAATAACTATGGCATCAACTATAACGATCTAACCACTGATAAAACCAATATAGTGGAAGCATCAACTATATCGACCTAACTTCCTCAGCAGGCAACTGGGAATCGTCATCACACGTCTAGGGGAGTGTGTCCTATCACTGCCCTCCCATGATTCCAGGTTTGGAGGTTACACGGTGGGAAATGCCTCCACCCCTCCTAAAAACTATGGTCAACACCCTAATATGGACCAAACTACGATGTTGGTTGGATACTTGTCATCAACTAATCCAGTCAGGTAATCTTGTCACTTGCCATTTACACTTTACCTATGTCATAATAGTGCATATCAAGTAGATACAAAATGTAATAGAACAATGCACATCATATCATTCTTCATTGGATGTCTCAACATTCCCCATCAGAAGAGTAGATTTTGGTTATCATATAGTTCTTTTAAATATGTAGGTTAGTTCTCATTCATGCATATACATAACAACAAAATATATAAGTGATATTAATCATTATGTTATTAAGTCTAGTATCCACGTGTCAATTTTGTACTTCATAACAACATACTAAAAATAAATCATAATTTTGATAAGTCATTCATTAGATAAATCATATCCCCATACATTACACAATAATAACTTTGATAAGTCATACACTAGATAAATCGTAACCAAGTTAGTCGTACATCAAGTAAAACATAGATCATCATACATAACATATTTTAATCAACAATACCTAATCTATCTAATGATTTATATAAGTAGTTTCATTTGTCCAACTAAAATGCATCAATATTACATAGCATTCATAAATTAAATAACATTGAAATATAAATAGAGCCTTAGGATAGGTAGATATCTAAGTCAAAATGGGCATCACAGATGCTCAAAAAGTGAGGGGTAGTCACGGCGTATAGTCTCTGCATCCTCCTAAGTAGCAGATCCTGGGTTATACTTATCCCACTGAACCTTAACCTGGTCCACCATGCGACGTCTGAACTGTCGAACCCTACGGTCCAATATGCGTAATGGTTCGACCATTATGGTTCCCACATCCGAGACCTGCAATTCCCTCCAATCTAGTTTGTGAGATTCATCAGAAACATAATGTCGCAAAATAGATACATGAAAAACATCATGAGTTTTATGCAAATGGGGTGGCAGTACAAGACAATAGGCAACTGGTCTAATATTCTCCTTGATCCTAAAAGGTCCTATAAACCGAGGTGACAACTTCATCCCTTTACCAAACCGAATGGTGCTTTTGTTGGTCGGATACGAATAAAAACTTGGTCTCCTATTTCATAACTTCGATCAGTCCTATGTGAATCGGCATAACTCTTTTGTCTAGCTTGTGCTTCCTTTAACCTTTGTCGAATTTGTCTTACTTGTTCCTCCATTTCTTAAACTAATTCCGGCCCAACTATTACTCGGTCCTCCAACTTTTCCCAACTTAATGACGTCCTACATGGCCTCCCATATAGAGCTTGATAAGGAGGCATCCCAATGGAACTGTGGTAACTGTTATTATAGGCAAACTCTACCAATGGTAAGTACATTTCCCACTGAGTCTGGTTATCCATGACGTACATTCTAAGCATGTCTTCCACAAACTGATTTACTCTTTCAGTCTGCCCATCTGTTTCTAGATGATATGCAGTGCTCAAGTTTAACTGAGTCCCCAACGCTGACTGCAAACTTGTTCAAAACCTAGATGTAAAGTGAGAGGATCTATTAGAAATGATCTTTGTGGGCAACCCATGTAGTCACATAACTTCACTTATAAAAACTTGTGCTACATTAGTAACATCGTAAGTGTCTCTTACTGGGATGAAATGGGCACTTTTGGTCAATTTATCAACTACAACCAATAGAGCATTGCGCCTCTATGAAGTGAGTGGAAAAACTACAACAAAATCCATAGAAATGACCTCCCATTTAGACATAGGGATGTCATGTGGTTGTAGGAGTCCTTCTGGATGGTGATGATCAACCTTCACTCATTGACATTCAAGACATTTGGTGACAAACTGAACTATGTTGTGCTTCATGCCTGGCCAAAAGAAGAGTTTCTTCATGCCTGCATACATATTCTTCACTTGAGGATGTGCATAATAGAGTGATCTATGTGACTTTTCAAGGATGGTTCTTCTTATACCCCCTTGCTTAGGTATGTACATTCTCCCTTGAAATATCAATAGTCCATCTGGTTCAAGGACATATCCCTCAAACTTTGGTTCTATCTGCTTCCCACTTTGGAGTGTTGATATAACCTTTAGATACCAACTATATTCAAAGAGTTTCTCCAACACACATTCCCTCAAATTGACCCTCAAGGGTACTAGGGAGAAGGTTTGTGGCCTCCTGCTTAGTGCATCGTCCACCACATTCTCCTTTCCCTTAATGTATGAGATCCCAAAATCATACTCACTCATGAATTCACTCCACCACCTCTATCTAGCATTCAAATCCCTTTGAGTGAAGAGGTGCTTTAGGCTTTGATTATTTGTTCTTAACTCAAATCTTCTCCCAACGAGGTAATGTCTCCACAGTTTCAAAGTTAGCATCATTGTTGCCAACTCTAAGTCATGGGTAGCATACAACTCTTCATGTTTCTTCAATTTTCTAGATGTGTAATCTATTACTGCGCCTTCTTGCATCAACATTGCCCCCACTCCTTGCTTCGAAGCATCGGTGTAGACAGTGAAGTCTTTTTCCATGTCCGGTACTTGAAGGATCAGTGCACTAGTTAGTAACCTCTTTAGTTCAGTGAATACAGTGTCACATTCATATGTCCATTCATACCTGACCCCTTTTCTCTGTAATGTGGTGATGGGTTTTGCAATCCTCAAAAAACCTTCCACTAACCTGCGATAATAACCTGCTAGCCCCATAAAACTACACACCTCATGAGTATTTTTCGGTACTGGCCAATCCATTATGGCCTTTACCTTTTCTAGGTCAACTGAAAATCCTTCTCTTGAAATGATGTGCCTAAGATAATGAATTTTCTTCTAAAAGAAGGAACATTTTGACAATTTTCCATACAATTAATTTTCCCTTAAGCAAGTCAATACAACCCTTAGGTTCTCTTCATGCTCCTTTTCATTCTTGGAATACATAAGAATATCGTCCAGAAAGACTTGCACAAATTGGTCAAAATACTTCCTGAACACACCATTCATGAGGCTCATGAATATTGCTGGTGCATTGGTCAAACCAAATGGAACAACTATGAATTCGTAGTGCCAAAACAGTGTTTGAAATGAAATTTTTGAGATGTCACCTTCCTTAATCCTCAATTGCTGGTATCCAGATCGTAGATTGATCTTTGAGAAAACTGTTTCTCCCTTCATTTGATCAAATAGGTCATTTATTCTAAGTATCGAGTACCTATTCTTTATTGTGGCTCTATTCAAGTCTCTATAATCTATGCATAGCCTTAAGGAACCATCCTTCTTCTTAATGAAAATCATTGGTGCACCCCAAGGTGAAATACTAGGTCTGATAAATCCCAAGTCTAAAAGCTCTTTTAACTGCATCTACAACTCACAAAGTTCTGGAGATTGGTTTTACACAAGGTTTTAGGTCAATTGTGAAATCGATCTCCCTCATAGGAGGTAATCTAGGCAATTCCTTAGGAAAAACATCCTCAAATTCTGACAAAACTGGGTGTTGATCTAGGGAGGGTCCTTTCTAGTCACTTACAACCTTGGCCACATATAGTTTACAACCTTTCCGAAGACATCATTTTACCTTCATTGTGGAGATGAATCATAGGGACACTCCTCTCTTGACACCACAAATCTCAATTGACCTACCTTCATCATCTAAACAAATCACCTTCTTTTTGAAACAATCTACCAAAGCTCGATGAGCTTCTATCCAACCCATTCCAATAATTACATCATACGTCTCCAATGCTGTGACGTATGCTTTCAACTTAGTTATACACACCCTGAGGTTCACCTGACATTGGTCAAGACTAGGTCCTACTTCTTGTTTTATCCCAAAATCCATTTCAACTTGTTTAAAGAAATTGTGCTCATAAGCTACCAACCCACATTTTTATAATGCAATTGGTGAAATGGAACTATTTGTAGTACCAGAATCAAACAAAATTTTAACTTTTACATTGTTTATCATACCTGAGGTTTCTACCATAGAAGATTGGTGTTCAACTTATTGGTTATCAGTGACTACATAGATTCGATGGTGGCTGCTTGCTTCCCCCATTGGTGATTTTCCTTCTCTACGGTTGTTACCAGTTTGTAACTCAGGACAGTCGCGCTGGTAATGAGGTCCCCCACATCCCCAACAAGCGATGTGAGGTAGACTCTAAACAGAATGTTGTGGAGTTTTTTGGAAAGAGCTCCTTCCCCTCAGACCCCTACCCCTACTTGTGGCTCCTTGCGTATGACCGTGATTTTCACAATTCCTTGAAGCTGCGGGTGAAGTTGAACTGGTAACCATTGAAATCCCCACTGTCGGTGCTCTAGGTACAACCCTGTTTCCATATGGTGGTGGCCTCAAACTTTCTCCCTTGGAGAAGGTACGAGGGACCTTCCCCATAAACCTTGGTTGTTGTGGAAAAATGGTTTTGTTTCCACCTTTTAAGTCTAAGTGCTCTTCAACATAAAGGATTGTTCAACAACTTATGCAACTGAGGATGGTTTCCACATCCACACCATTGCCCTAATCTTAGGGTTCAATACATAAATGAAATGATCTGCTTGGTGCTGATCAATGTCCATGTAGGAGACATACTTGACCAATTCCATGACTCTAATCTCATATTCCTCTACCGTGCAGTTTCCCTGTACCAAAGCATGGAAGGCTCCTACCTGTTGTTCTTCATAATATGTTGGTAGGTATTTTTTCCTGAATCTCTCCTCAAATAACTCCCAGGTAACTGTGTCTAGACTGAGGTGTAGTTGATGCTCTAATTTATCCCACCAATTCAGAACATTATCTCTGAGTTGGAATATTTCTATTTTAGCTTTTGAATTAGAAGTATAAGCACCTTCTCATTCCTTCTAACCATGCTTCTGCTCGTTCGCTGGAACGACCTCCAACAAACTCTGGGAGCCTAATCTTTTGGATCTCCCTAGTAATGTCCTCAACTAGAGGTCTTCTATCAGAGTCTCATGATCCCTCGAGATTGCCCAACCCTGATGGAGGGTGCTCCACTTCCACCTTAATTGTTTGACGCCCTCTTAAAGTCTCATTAATTTCTTCTAGGGAGTGCAACATGAGAGCCAACTCTAGTGATGGCAATGTGTTATTTGTAGGAGGTCCTTGTGATGTCCCTCCTTAACCTTGATTTCTTCGCATCCTCACCATTTTGAATTTTTCAAATATCTGTATGATACGCAAGACTTATTAGTGCAACTTAGGACCTTTTCAATTCTTACTCGGCTCACACATGTTTTGCAAAATGATAGGTGTAAGTTTTCCTTTTGATATGCTCGTAAACGAGTGCTACTAATACTTAGCATATCCTCATGGATCTACTAAATCCTCTTCTATCACTGGCTAAGAAAGCGTTACGACGCACTACTAGTCACCCTCAAATATCTTTAGATATGTGTAATAATCATCTTAAATCCATCTTATATATTTTTGAGCATTCACATAAGCACAAAATTACCATCCTTAATCACATTATTATAACTAGGTGTCCTCTTGAAATCTCATCAATATTGCTAGATGACCATTTTGTTGGCATTATAATTCAGGTGTTGTCCTTGATGGCAAACCCATTCAGGTGATAAATCAAGAAGGACGCAGGAAATATGTTCAGCAAGTGCGTCCCCGCAGGTATACCATACAGAACCCGCGTCCAGGGACGCCGGCCAGCCGTTCAGGAGGTGCGTCCGCCCAGTGCACACATTTCAAGGCAGAGAAAAGCACGTGGGGTTTCTTGCGTGGTATCTAGCCGACGGTTTTGTGTTTCTATGGTGTCGGCTCGTGGTATTGTTCCATGTTTTGGGGAGAAGCTTGCCTATATAAAGCAAAGGAGTTCATTTGGATTATGCATCATCTTGGTTGAATATCTTTTGGTGAGATCTAGTCCAGATCTATGAGGGCGAATCTTCTAATGGACTGTGATCTCTATGGCGCATGATCAGATCTGTGGATCTGAGTGTTTGGGTTGGTTCTGAAGTCCTCATATCTTTTATATCTGAAGGGACGCAGGTTCAGTGAAGGGCAAGTGCGCCGGGACGCAGTACAGTAAAAGCTCAGGTGCGTCTCTGAGGCAAAGGACGCGGCGCGACTGTGTTATTGGGTGCGTCTCTGAAGCAAAAGATGCGGTGCGATAGTGTTTCGGGGTGCGCCGGTCGCAGCAAAGCATAGAGGGACAGTGCGTCTGCACGCAGAACAGCGGAGGGTAGACTGCGTCCAGTCACAGGCCACAGAAAGAAAATATGCGTCCCTGTCTTAAGATGATCTGTTGACTGTATATTTCTGTTCATAAGGTGTTCTGGGTTATTTCTGTAATTACTGATCTGATATCTGTAGTGGACTGTATCTGTTATATACTTGTTGATCATTTGATTCTTCATGAAAAGAAGCAGGGGGTTGTAGCTCCCTTCCAGGAGAAACTGGAAAACGAGAGAGAGTTGTAGCTCTCTGCAGGTTGCAGCCTGCGTGCTGGTAAAGGACTGCACCAGTACAAAATCATTGTAAAAGAATTTCTTGAAAGAAGATAGAGACATATTGCAGCAGGTGGTTTTCTCCCGCATTGGGTTTCCACCTTACATCTTGTGTTCTTTGGTGTGACTGTCTATTTTCTTTATTCAAGCTCATTATTTTATGGTACTGATATGCAAGAATAATTCAAAAGATCAAATAAGGAAGATTTGGTAAATTGTTTAATAATACTGATTCACCCCCCCTCTCAGTATTATTTCCAACAATTGGTATCAGAGCAGGTCCTTCAGAAAAGCTTGATCGCTTGAAGGTAGATCGTTCATCATGAGCAACTACGAGAGAGAAGCATCAATCAGGCCACCAGTTTTTGATGGGACAAACTTCAATTATTGGAAGGTAAGAGTTACTGCATATCTTCAATCTCTTGGTACTGAAGTTTGGGACATTATAGAAACAGGCTATGCTTTTCCTTCAGCTACTCCTACAGATCCAGCTGAGAAAAAGAAGTATGAAACAAATGCAAAAGCAATCAGTACTCTATTAGGAAGTATATCCCAAACAGAATTCATGAAGGTAATGCACTTCAAATCAGCAAAAGAAATATGGGACAAAATGATCACAAGCTATGAAGGAGATGAACAGGTAAAACAAGCTAAACTTCAAACTCTCAGGATTCAATATGAGACTCTCAAGATGTATAATGATGAAAGTGTGGCTAATTATTTTCTTCGGGTAGATGAGATTGTTAATTGTATGAAAAATTTGGGTGAAGAAGTAAAGGAGTCCATAGTAGTTCAAAAGATTCTAAGATCATTATCCCCCAAGTTTGAATCCAAAGTATCTGCAATAGAAGAAAAAGAAAATCTCCGTGTTCTTACTATGTCTCAGCTACATGGAATTCTAACTGCTTATGAAATGAGAAAGGGAGGACCATCAGACAGAAGGGAGGCTGCTTTTAAAGCATCAGGCAAAGAAGATTACTATGAAGCAAGCCATGATCCAGAAGAAGAGGAAGAAGAATCAAATTTTGTCAGAAATCTTCAAAGAGGTTCTGGAAGGTTCAGAGGTAAGCTACCTTTCAAATGCTTTGCTTGTGGAAGAGTAGGTCATTATGCTGCAAAATGCTCTTATAAGGATAAAGGAAAGGAACCAGTTAGATGGAACAAGAAACAAAGCGCAAATAAGAAAAGCTACTACACCCATGAAGATAGTGATGGCTTATCAAACAGTGATGAAGATGAACAAGGTAATAAATATAGGTTGTTAATGGCATTTGAAGATGATGATTATGAGGATGCTGTAGATGTGGATAACCTTTATGATGAAATTACTAGACTCAAGAGATGCATAGAAGAAAAGAACATGATTATTGATACTCTACAATTCCAAATTGATGAAAAGGAAAAACATCTTGAAAAATTAGAAGGTGAAATTGTTGGTCTTAGAAAAGAAATTGAGAAAACAAAAACTATTAATCTCAAGTTTGTCAAAGGATCTGAAACTTTGGATGAGATTATCAGTGTGCAGCGGTCTCCACTAAATAAGACAGGTTTGGGCTATAATGGAGAAACTTCTCAAGCATCCACTTCAAAAAGTTATCTTGATGCAGCAAGAAGAAATGAGCAAGAGCACAAGGAAGATCATCAGGTAAAGCAGGGACAAATGTCAAACAGAAACTATCAGGGGCAATCCAGCTTAAGGGTGAACAAAAGCCACAACCAGCCACAGGTAAAATCTTCTCAATTTGGTTCAAGAATAGATGAAAATAGAAATTACAATCAGTTGGCTGGTAGATCCAATAATCGCAGAAGCTTCTTCAATGGACAATGCTTTTCTTGCCATAACTTTGGTCACAAAGCAGCTCAATGTGTTGCGTATAAAACAATCATGACTAGGGAAGCTCAAAAACAAAGAAGTATGACAGGGATTACAAAAAGGACCTATAACAACTTTTCAGCTCTTGAAAATGAAGTTGAATGTTCTATTTGCAATAATTTTGGACATAAAGACTTTGAATGCAGAAGCAGGTTTCCGGAAAGAAAGGTACAAGAGCAGAAAAAGGAACAAGCCTCAGGCACCAAAACATGGAGAATAAAGGAACCTCAAACAGAAAGATGTGGGATAGCATTTTATGCAGAAGGACAAGAAAATCTATGGTACATTGACAGTGGATGTTCGAAGCATATGACAGGTGATAAAGAAAAACTTGAGTCTTATTCTAATTTAGAAAAGGGAAAGAAAGTCTCTTTTGGAAATGATACTCCTGCAACTATAAAAGGAAAAGGTATTGCTCCTTTAAAAGAAGATGTTAAGGCTGGAAATGTTTTGTTTGTTGATGGACTGAAGCATAATCTACTAAGTGTCAGCCAGATGTGTGATCAAAGAACCGAGGTTATATTCAGATCAAATGGATGCCTTGTTCGTGATCTTGATACAGGTAAAACAGTTCTCAAAGGAAAAAGAACTCCAAATAATCTATACATATTTGATGAAGGACAACAACAATGTTATCTAAGCAAGGATGAAGAGCACTGGTTATGGCATCGAAGGTTGGGACATCTAAGCTTCTCACAAATAAGGAAAGCTTGCAAATATCAGGCAGTTCGCGATCTTCCAGATATCAAAATTCCTGACAACACCATATGCAGATCATGTCAGTTTGGAAAACAAACCAGAACTAACTTTCCAGAGAAAGAAGGATCAGCCAGCATGCCTCTTGAGCTAGTACATACAGATGTATGTGGACCATTCAGAATAAGAACACCTAGAGGAGAGGAATACTTGATATTATTTATTGACGATTTCTCCAGGTTTGTTTGGTTAGGACTTATGAAGCACAAAGATGAAGCATTCGAAAAATTCAAATCCTTCAAAGCTTTGGTTGAAAATGAATCAGGTCACAAAATTAAGTGCCTCAGATCTGACAGAGGTGGGGAATTTACTTCAAATGAATTTTTCGATTTCTGTGATGAACATGGGATAAGGAGAGAATTCTCTACAGCTAGAACTCCTCAGCAAAATGGAGTAGTTGAAAGAATGAACAGAACAATCCAACAAATGGCTCGTGCTATGCTCGATGAATCAGGAACTCCCGCAACCTTCTGGGGTGAAGCTGCACATGCTACGGTTATTATTCTCAACAAAACAAATGTCCGAGTGAACAGCACTCAAACTCCTCATGAGCTCTGGAGTGGTAAAACTCCTTCGGTAAAGCACTTCAAAATCTTTGGGAGCAAATGCTATATCAAGAATACTGAGGAGCAGCTTGGCAAACTTGATCCTAGAGCAGATGAAGGTATTCTTCTTGGCTACTCTCCACATAGCAAAGCATACAAATGCTACAATAAAAGACTTGGCAGAATTGTTGACAGCATTGATGTAGTGGTTGATGAGAAGGGATACATTCCTAGGCAAATACATCGTGAAGACATCGAAGAAGATGAAAGCTACCCTCAAAGACAGAATGATGAAGAAGAAGAACCGCAAGAACAATCTCAAGAAGAACCTCACGAAGAAGCAGAAGAACGAACAAGAATAGAAGAAAAGACTCCATCCAGATATGTTCAAAAGAACCATCCAGAATCTCAGATCATGGGACAGAAAGAAGCAGGTATACAAACTAGAAGAACAGTTGCAGAAGCTTCAAGTTATTTGGCATTACTCTCCTCTACTGAACCACAAAATGTGAAAGAGGCATGCAAAGATGAATGTTGGGTGAAAGCAATGGATGAAGAACTTGAGCAAATCGAAAAGAACAACACTTGGGAGCTGGTTCCTAGACCAAAGGATAAGAATGTTATCGGAACAAAATGGGTCTTCAAAAATAAATTGAATGAAAATGGAGAAGTAATTAGAAACAAACCCAGACTTGTTTGTAAAGGGTATGCACAGCAAGAAGGAATAGACTTTGAAGAAACTTTTGCTCCTGTTGCAAGACTTGAGGCCATCCGAATGTTCCTTGCTCTCTCAAGTTCTCAGAATTTCAAAGTATTTCAAATGGACGTAAAATCAGCCTTTCTGAATGGAGACTTGGAAGAAGAAGTGTACATTGAACAGCCAGATGGGTTCATTCTTGGAAATGATCCAAATCTTGTATGCCGATTGAAAAAGGCTCTCTATGGTCTCAAACAAGCCCCAAGGGCTTGGTACTACCGGTTGGACAAATATCTTCATCAACAAGGTTTTTCAAAAGGTTCAGCAGATAGCAATCTATATATAAAAATTGAAAATGACAAATTGCTAATACTTGTTGTGTATGTAGATGACATTATTTTTGGCAGCAATGAAGAAGCTATGAGTCAAAGCTTTGCCTCAGTCATGCAGAAAGAATTTGAAATGTCATTGCTAGGAGAACTGACATACTTTCTTGGTTTGCAAATCCAACAAAAGGAAGGAGGAATCCTTTTATCTCAAACCAAGTATCTCAAGCAGATTTTGAAGAAATATGGCATGGAAGATGCAAAACCAGTATGTACGCCCATGGTCACAGGATGCAGTCTCAGTGCAAATGATGAATCTGCAGCAGTACATCAACCAACCTACAGATCTATGATTGGAAGTTTACTATATTTAACAGGTACCCGACCAGACATCATGCATGCAGTTGGAATAGTTGGAAGATTTCAGGCAAATCCGAAGGAGACTCATCTTCAAGCAGTGAAGAGAATTTTCAAATATCTTCAAGGGACTCAAAATTATGGCTTATGGTATCCTAGAGATACAGATCTTACTCTTCATGCCTATACAGATGCAGATTGGGCCGGAAGCGTGGATGACAGGAAAAGCACAAGTGGTGGTGCGTTCTTTATGGGTCCCAGACTGGTCTCTTGGTTCAGCAAGAAACAGAGTTCAATTGCCTTGTCTACAGCTGAAGCAGAATATGTTGCTGCTGCATCTTGTTGCACCCAACTCCTTTGGATGATGCAGACTTTGCAGGATTATCAAATCACTTGTACACCTCCAATCTCTATCTTATGTGACAACACAAGTGCAATCAGCATCTCAAAGAATCCGGTTATGCATTCAAAAACCAAGCACATACCAATCAAGTACCATTTTCTCCGGGAACAAGTACTTGAACAGAAGGTCAAGTTGGAGTATGTTCCTTCTAAGGAACAAGTTGCTGATATTTTCACCAAACCATTGCCCAGGGACACTTTTGAATACCTCAGGCAAAAGCTGGGGGTTGTTGATGCATCATCTTACTGTTGATCATCTTCCTATTGGTGGTATAGGCTCAGGGGGAGCACATAATGCATTGTTGGCATTATGGAGAAGGAAATCTTGGAAATAGCTGCAATATGTCTCTATCTCCTTCATGATGGATTTCTGGTTACAGATCTGGAGATGCATGAGCATAGGGGGAGCATACCCTTTGCTCTTGATGTCAAAGGGGGAGAATGAAGCTGAAGATTATGTGGTTGCCATCAAGTCCAAAGGGGGAGATTGTTGGCATTATAATTCAGGTGTTGTCCTTGATGGCAAACCCATTCAGGTGATAAATCAAGAAGGACGCAGGAAATATGTTCAGCAAGTGCGTCCCCGTAGGTATACCATACAGAACCCGCGTCCAGGGACGCCGGCCAGCCGTTCAGGAGGTGCGTCCGCCCAGTGCACACATTTCAAGGCAGAGAAAAGCACGTGGGGTTTCTTGCGTGGTATCTAGCCGACGGTTTTGTGTTTCTATGGTGTCGGCTCGTGGTATTGTTCCATGTTTTGGGGAGAAGCTTGCCTATATAAAGCAAAGGAGTTCATTTGGATTATGCATCATCTTGGTTGAATATCTTTTGGTGAGATCTAGTCCAGATCTATGAGGGCGAATCTTCTAATGGACTGTGATCTCTATGGCGCATGATCAGATCTGTGGATCTGAGTGTTTGGGTTGGTTCTGAAGTCCTCATATCTTTTATATCTGAAGGGACGCAAGTTCAGTGAAGGGCAAGTGCGCCGGGACGCAGTACAGTAAAAGCTCAGGTGCGTCTCTGAGGCAAAGGACGCGGCGCGACTGTGTTATTGGGTGCGTCTCTGAAGCAAAAGACGCGGCGCGATAGTGTTTCGGGGTGCGCCGGTCGCAGCAAAGCATAGAGGGACAGTGCGTCTGCACGCAGAATAGCGGAGGGTAGACTGCGTCCAGTCGCAGGCCACAGAAAGAAAATATGCGTCCCTGTCTTAAGATGATCTGTTGACTGTATATTTCTGTTCATAAGGTGTTCTGGGTTATTTCTGTAATTACTGATCTGATATTTGTAGTGGACTGTATCTGTTATATACTTGTTGATCATTTGATTCTTCATGAAAAGAAGCAGGGGGTTGTAGCTCCCTTCCAGGAGAAACTGGAAAACGAGAGAGGGTTGTAGCTCTCTGCAGGTTGCAGCCTGCGTGCTGGTAAAGGACTGCACCAGTACAAAATCATTGTAAAAGAATTTCTTGAAAGAAGATAGAGACATATTGCAGCAGGTGGTTTTCTCCCGCATTGGGTTTCCACCTTACATCTTGTGTTCTTTGGTGTGACTGTCTATTTTCTTTATTCAAGCTCATTATTTTATGGTACTGATATGCAAGAATAATTCAAAAGATCAAATAAGGAAGATTTGGTAAATTGTTTAATAATACTGATTCACCCCCCCTCTCAGTATTATTTCCAACACATTTTTTATTATTATTTCTTTTAATGTATCATTGTGTTTTCAAAGTAGGTGCCTAACAACTTCAATCAACTCAGCACTAACATTATTCTTAGATATTAACTATCAAATTGATATATATAGAATGGCTAGTGCTACATGTTTTAAGATAACAATACTATACATTGTCTTAAAAGCTAACATACTAATCAATTGTTGTTCACCTTTGACAACCTTAATGTGTTAACACATTGGATTTCTCTTTTATAAAGATATGCAAATCAATATTATGAAAATACCTAAGACAAGTCCATGACTTACAAGAAATTATGGTTAAGTTCTTCGCATGAGAATACTAATAGTGTGTAAGAGATGCTATAAGACAAGAAAGATGCATGGCTTCAAACAATTTTTTTGATTTTTTTAGCATACTGAGAGAAAATTTGTAAAATTTGCATTTAAGTCAATTTAAATTATATGATATTATTCAAGGGGTACGAACTTACAAAGAAATCACAAATAAGCAACATGTGTTAATGCAACTTAGAAGATGAACATTGTCACTAAATCTAGTCCTATATGAATTGGTATGGTTGTAAGGAAAAACATTTTCAGTGAAATAATCTTTGAATAAATTTTAAACTCAATTTTAAGAAATGATTTTGCAAAATATCCTCTTAAATTGCCATAATTTTTTTAAATAAAAATAAATAAATATTTAATTACAAAATGTTTAAAATAAAAAATAAAACTCTATGTACACAATTTACCACATATTGTTTCTTATATATATATATATATATATATATATATATATATATATATATATATATATATATAGATATAGATATATAATAACATACCATTTAATGAAAACTTGAAAGACCAACCTTTTAAAATCATATATAATAAAATATTATATTATATTTAAATAATAACATATTACTTAATGCAAACCCTAAAAGACCAATCTTTTAAAATTATATATATATATATATATATATAAAATAAAATATTATATTTAAATAATAGCATCTACTTAATGAAAACACTCCAAGCCATTTTTTTTAAATCATTAAAAAAAATACAAATAAAAAGATATATGATAGGATAGTTTAAAATATTATATGGTGCTTAGTATTGATAAACGTATCTCCCAACCCATTATAACCTCTCCAAGGAAAGACAATCGTGTCCAATCATAGATATCCAACCAACAAAAGATAAAGCAGCTAACCAAGCTTTTAACGAAAAAAAATCAACGCGAACGTGACAATGGCTATATAGTCAAGGGTCTCAAAGAATGTGATGGAGGTTTTGGAAACCATCTAAAAATTACTCTTGGTTCTGTCTTATTAGTCTTTGCCTCTGGCATAGCAGGGACTATAGCGTTTGATTAAGCGTTGACTAGGTATTAGTTCTTCTGTTGATCGTAAATTTTCAGTGTTTAAGCAATTTTAAGCAAAGTTTATTGCTGGCGATTTGGCTCCAAAAAATTTTAACCAAACTTTCGATTTCACCCTCTTATTGCAAGCATCTCTTGCCCTGATGTGATTTTAGTGAGGGCAAGTTATTTTATCCTAAGTTTTTCCTTGCCTCCATGTGATTTTAGTGAGTGCAAATTATTTTATCCTAAGTGTTTTAAAACAAAGGCGGATCAAGTTATTTTATGCAAAGTAATAAGGTTCCGGGAAATTATTTTATGCAAAGTTGTTGTTTACACTTGTCACCGTTGCATGCTGACATGATTGTTCAGAGTAGTGAACTGCATGACGAGATAGGTGGTGACCGTCTGTGAGTCTTTTTGCATGTAGTCACATTGATAGAGGCGTCCTCGTGTGGCTTACAATAGATTGTATACAGTCGGTTCAATTCAATTCGCATCAGAGCCAGGCAGTTCAATTTGCATCAGAGCACAGTCTGTTCAATTCAATTCGCATCAGAGCTAGCCGGTTCAATTCGCAGAAGAAAAGCAGAGAAAGACGAGCCTAATTGCACTTCTTCGTTGATCCACTGTCGCCTATCTTATCCGGTTAATCTGCGCCTGGAGGTACAATTTCGAACTTCAATTATTTTTTTTTGTCAGCCTAAAAAACCATAACTTTTCATTATAAAAATGATTATAGTAGCTTGTTTTTGTTATGCTTCTTCAAAAAACAATTTTGAATTTCGAAATTCAGTTAAACAAGTTATAAAAATGATTACAGTAGCTTGTTTTTGTTATGCTTCTTCAAAAAACAATTTTGAATTTCGAAATTCAGTTAAACTGTAATTTTCTAATTACTTAATTCAAATGGACTTACCAAAATGAAGTATGACAAGAGGAGTAAGTCTTCAGAGACTTATGGAAACCTGTTACTCAGAACGGAATACCAAATATGTAAAGTCTGCCTCAGTTGTCCCTGGCAAAGACTGAACTAAGGGCTCTCTCTTGATAATTGCCTCATGCCTTGCTTGGGTAGGATTTTTCATTCTCCAGGTGGTTACCATGTTCATGCACAGTTACAAATGTCTTCATGGTTCTATTCAGATATAGGAATTCAAATAATACTAATCCATTGCTTGAATTGCATATCGTTGCATGGCCCTGTATTCCAGGCATGCTGCATCTAAAACCCTTCTAATCCGTTGTTGCATATACTACAGTTTGGAGACTCTAGGCCTAGGTTTGCATCCTTCACCTTTTCAGGAAATTTCTCTTTCTTCTGTACTACATGAAAGTTTTATTTTAACGAAAAAGTTCTATCAGAAGACCCTTGCGATCTAGAGTTCAACTTTCAGAGTTTATTGTGTTTGTTTCCCTAGTTTCAAAAATAGTAGTTCCCTTTCTAATCCACTGATTTAGTTGTATGTAATTGCATTTCGCTATTTGAGATTTGAAGCCCTCCCTAGTTCTTTTAGTCAGAAACTGGATATTTTCCTATTTTTACCTTGTTTATCTGTTGCCATTGTCATCAACATAGGATCATAAAATCATTTGACTAGCAAGTATAATCTTATATTGGTTTTTAAATTTTAAAAGTGTATCATACAAATTGAAATTGGGAATAGAAGTATTATAATGTAAAACAGTAAAATAAAACAATAATTGACAGCAACTGTTGAAACTGAAGGAAAATAAGACTACGCTTACCTGGTTTGTCAGATGCAACTTGTGATGATGTGCATGGACCATATTCAGACACTCTTCTTCTTTTCTGCATGGCAGAGTCTCCCGGTGTGATGACAAGGCCATCAGTTCTTGAATTTTGACTGCTCACATTGTCTTGTTTTCTACTCTGTAATTTTGCCAGTTGCCCTGTTCTTCTCCCTTGAGATTTCCTTAAGCCTCTGAGCAATGCTGCTAATTCTGTCTTTGAATTCCCTATCGATCTTTAGTCGACTGAACCAATCTACGTAACAGTGGGTTTTTGGTTCTCAACAAAGTAAGTGTGGGTCTCTAGTTAGCTGCATCTGAGGTTTTGCTTAATGAGTTGGTTAGCTAGGAGGTAGACACGTTGGACATGCAAAAGAGACAGAGGTAAAGACGTTGGGTATGCAAGAAGGACGAGAGACAGGCAGGTGGTAAAATTGTGGGCCCACGGGATTTTACGTGTTTGAAATATATTTTTGTATTATACATTTTTTTTTGCATGTGTTACAGGTGTCTTTTTAAAAGCTCTGTCTCTCGCAGAAATGAACCTTGATGGGTGACTCAACCTGCCTCCATCTTCACTGCTGAATCAGGACATCTGAGTTCTTCACTTGTGTATATACCCCATCTGAGTATTAGCAACTTTCATGGCTTCTGCAAGTAGGTGGTTTGTCCTATATTTTGTGATCATTGTATTTGTTTTTCAGGTAACAAATGCGATGTTTACTGATATGTCTTCTATGCTTCATGAATTCTGTTCTTCTTGTTTTTCCAATCTTTGGAAGTACTATATAGCTTATCTCTGTTTCATGAAACAGATGTTTGTGGAGGCTGCTGAAGTCGACATACATGGGGCAGTTGGGCAAGCGCTAAGAATTCTCGAGGCCATGATTTCGATCAGAGAACTCAAAACTGCCCTCATGGGCGATCCCAGGGACAATCTCAAGGGCTATCTGGATGCTGCCCTTAGGCTGGAGGGCTATTTGAGTTTTGTTTCAGAGAACAGGCCTCTGGCAGTGGGGTTGCTGGAGGAGGCCGTTCGAGTTTCGAACCCGAGTCCGATGGTGGACAAGTACACAATGACTCGATGTTTACTGATATGTCTTCTATGCTTCATGAATTCTGTTCTTCTTGTTTTTCCAATCTTTGGAAGTACTATATAGCTTATCTTTGTTTCATGAAACAGAGGTTTGTGGAGGCTGCTGAAGTCGGCATACATGGGGTAGTTGGGCTGGCGCTAAGAATCCTCGAGGTCATGATTTTGATCAGAGAACTCAAAACTGCCCTCATGGGCGATCCCAGGGACAATCTCAAGGGCTATCTGGATGCTGCCCTCCGCAGATTGTAGGGCTGTATTGGAGCCCTGGGAAGCAAAGGCAATATAGATGATGGTGGGGAGCTGCTAGATATTGTTGTGAAGAAGCTCGAGTCCTCGTTCATGTCAATTCTGTTTGAGAACAACCTACCAAGGGATCTCAAGGTAAGCAGTGGAATACCTCAATCGAAACAAGCATTTGTTGGTATTGAAAGCCTTCAGATGATCGTAGAGTTCCTTAAGAGAAATGGTAGGGCTCAGACATGTTTGAAACTGTATTGGGAAGTTAGAATTAGTACTGTTAAGAGCAGTTTTCAATCCATGAAAGTTTATTACCTGAACTATAACTCTACTGAGATTGTTCATAAGTTGAAGTTGGCTAATGTGGAAGGGCATGTTTCACATTGGATGAGATTGTTAGAAGTGATGGTGAGGGATGCAAGCAACCGGGAGTCCCTGCAATGAAATGGAAAGAGTTGTTACGACCTGAAATGAATTGTTTTTAAGTTGTTAACTCTTTTTTCGATTTAATAAGTTCAACTAAAAAGAGTGATAATTTATTGTGAAAATCTCAATGTTGTGAATCACGTTATGTTAATACAATCGCAATGGATATCTACGTCACCGTATCTTATGAAAGTTTTGAAAATCATCATCTATGGTAAATGGAGAATGTTTAATGTGGTACGCTGCAAAGATATACTACATTAATAATGTATGCGGTATAGTATAAATTCTGATGAAATACAAATGGAGGTGAACCATATTGTTAGTCTGCCACTTCACAATCTATCATGTTCATCCATCGCGATTCACAATTCTATATTGATTGAAAATTAGGAAAGTAAGAAATGCATTTTTCTCATTATCAACATGCATAATGAGATAATAAATTTGACAGTATTCTTTTTATTTTTGGCATTTCGTTCATTTTAAATTGAAATTAATTTATTTCAGTATACACGACAAATGTAAACAACATTTCGACATCCATGACAAATGTAAACAACATTTCGACAACCATGACATATGTTGAAAAATCACTATGAACGAGGAATGGTACCAAAAGAAAAAGGTGGATGTTTCAGAACACCGAACTGATTTTTCACGGGAAGATCTATGATGCTTAGGACAAGCTACCTTCACCCAGAACACGTTCACTCTTTTATGCAAATGGGGAGTATCTCTGCTCATTTATTATGTTTCCAGAGAAGAACTCTGTCTTTAAAGATGAATGCTCACGAATATTGCAAAAGAATCTCAGTTTTTCGCAATAAAATTACAAGTATGCCAAGGGAACTGAGATGCCTAAGACTGATCAGTCTAATCCTGACTGAAAGTGTAAAATTGGAACATGTTAAAATTACTGCCAAAGTCATTGTGGCAACTCAAAGAACTCGAGTTTCTCAACCCCGGTAGGGATTACCGCTATGACAGTGGCTCTCTTGTTCTTTAGAGAGTTTAACTTTACATAATGTTATTCTTAGAGTTATGTCACTTATTTCCATTGCAAAATAAAATATTATAAAATACTCCAAGATATGACCTTCAATGAAGTCAATTACAACTCTCGGTAAGTCAAATCTCTATAACAATTTTTGAATCAGACTTCAGACTAAGGTTGCATTTACAGAAAATTCAACGAATCATACTACAAGCTTAGGTTGAATATATAGAAAACCTTGGAATTAAGCTCAAGCTCGCTGCAAATTGTGAAAATGAAGCAAATTGTCGTAATGTGATTTGTTTTTTTTTCTTCTTACAACAAGAAGCCCAGTTTTCATGGTGGCAATGAACATGTTGAAATGCTGCCCCCTCTCTCTTTAAATGAATTTTTTTTTTACATATGTAATATAACATATTTCCACTTGCATCTAAAGGTCATGTTCCCTTCCAGGCTGCGATTTCCACAACAACTGCTTTCGAAAAGAGTGCTTTGTTTTTTGATTTTCACTATCAAGCTGAAAATTCTAAATCTGTTTGAAAGACCATTGAAATTTCATTAAAAAAAACATGGGAGTGTATTTCCAAGCTCTCTTTGGGATATGGGTATTGGCTGCGACTTCCTTCTTCTTTGTTTATTGCCTCGTCAATTTCTACAATTCTGAAACCGTTGTGGTCATGGGATGGGATGATTCACCAACCTACAGGTCCACTTACAGTTGGTTTAAAGAGATAGAGAATGAATGTAGCCCTGTTTTAGCAAAGGCTTCAGAGTTGCATCCAAGCAGAACCGGTTATATATGATTGAGTAGGGCCTCTCTTTGCCACGTGTACCTTGGGGAACAATGGTGTGAGTGTGTTAGAGACGAATGTACCCTGCAACCTCAACTCTCAGCGATATACTATCACTAGCATTCCTTTCCAAATCAAATTCGGCTTAAATTCAGTGATTTGTCACAACATGACATATCCATACGTTGTGTACTATTTCCATCAAACTCAACATGCCATCGTCGTGCGGGTGTCTGTCAAGGGTAACGATGGCACCATTGGAGAGGGAGTGATGGTGTGTCACAGAGACACGAGTGTGTGGAATCCTAAACACTTGGCCTTCACAGTGCTCAACGTCAAGCCCGGTACACCCATTTGTCACTTCCTGCTCCATGATGACGTTCTTTGGCTTTCTGCCAATTAGATTCTCTATCTCTTATCTATGACCACATACCGTGTCTTAGTCTTCTCCTTCTTTGTGTAGTACCTGGATTTTACGGCATCATATTATATATATGTTTGAGTTTGTGCAGCTGTAAATAAAATAATTACAGTGTCATATTATAATATATATGGTGTAGGTCTATCCAGCACAAAACCAGTTATATATATGATTGAGCAATCAGATAGACACTTGGGGATATTCGCTTATGGTTGACGGAAACCCCTGGACTGATGACACTTCTATGGATGTCGATACTGATGAGAAAGTGAATCAAAAGATGGATTTTTTTTTGGCATGGGGGTGATTCTTCTGATAGAACAAGGACAAAAATGGGAATCAGATGGTTCAAATAAAGCATTAAGTAATAATTCTAACTTGTTAAATAACCAGCTTAACCATAACCTTTCCTTACCCCAACCTTGCATGAAAGTTAGTTGTGCACATTATTATGTATTTATGACAATATAGAGCCCTCAAAGCATCAAAGATTGTTGAAAAGAGCTTTATCGATTAAATGCCAACAGATCTCTCTTAAATTAGGGAATAACCCAGAAGCACGAGTTAGTAGTCGGGAGCTTTGTCTCCGAGGTGTAATTTACAAGATGGAGAGGTCATTCTTGGGTTTTATTTTTTTTTTTACAGATAGGGTATTGCTCCGAGCTTTTTTAATGGGACTTTCTTCACTAACAGGGATTTTGGTATATGTGTATTTACAAAACGGATCCAGTTGTTCGAACAAATAACTTTGCAAGTATATGAGGTTAAATTAGTTGGAATTCGATGTTTTCTCATGAATGGGAATTTGATGTTGGGTGTGAAAGTGGGTCTTAGGTTCAGATTTTGAACCTAGTCTCTGATACCACATGTGATGATCCAACCTAGAGTCCTCTAACTAAAATTAATTTAATTTAATTTAAACACAATAAAAAGGGAAATAACTTATTTATAGCTCAACATTTATTTGATGATATTATACAAGTAAAATTTATTTACAACATATTAAACAAGTAAGAATTTTCATTGCAATAATTTACATAAGTAATCAACAAATGGAAGAATACATGTTCTAGTAGCTTGGTTGGGGTGCTCCTGATTCCATTGAGATGCTCCTCTTGGCTATCCAACTGAATTTACTTCCCAGTCAAATAGGAATAAATTCCTAGTCCAAGAAACCTCCACAGGTTCCTTAGGTCTCTGAGCCCAAGTCCAACTAGTTGTAGTGTGTCCAAGTTAAAACCAACACTCCCCAATAGATCCAAGTTTGATTTATCTCATTTTTCTCTCCATTCTCTCCCTTCTCTTTCTCCACATTCCTCCCCCATAATAAAATCCTCCAGTGCCAAAACAAAGACCAAGGATCCCCTCTCCTCTCATCTTCCTTCCCTTTTATGTCTCTTCCTTCCATCCACCTCAACCATCTATAATTAATGTCATGAATACCCCCTCATCATTTTATTTTAGTATCTTTGACTTTTCTTACCATATCTTATTCAAAGTAGATTTGAGAAGACATTTTGGAAATAAAATATGGATATTTAATTTAGAATTAAATTGGAGAAGATCATATCTTCTCAAAAGTAGATTTGAGAAGACACCTTGTGATATGGATATTTAATTTAGAAATAAATTGGAGAAGACCATATCTTTTCAAAAGTAGATTTGAGAAGACACCTTGGGATATGGATATTTAATTTAGAAATAAATTGGAAAAGACCATATCTTTTCAAAAGTAGATTTGAGAAGACACCTTGGGATATGAATATTTAATTTAGAAATAAATTGGAGAAGACCATATCTTTTCAAAAGTAGATTTGAGAAGACACCTTGGGATATTGATATTTAATTTTGAAATAAATTGGAGGAGACCATATCCTATCCAAAAGTAAATTTGAGAAGACACCTTGGGAATTGAATAATAACAATAATAAAATTCATATCAGTAAAATAAAATTACAGTTTCACAAGTGTAGGTATATACCAATATTACTTAATAATTATAAGTCAATATTTTCAGGTTAATTAAATACTAATCAAAATTAGTATGATATGATCAAGTAGGGCATTACAAATTCTCCCATGGATCCATGGCCTTCTTATCTTAACCTTCTACGACCTTTACCAGGACTTCATAAGCCTCTTTAGTAAACTCAACATAGGCCACTATGGCCCTGACAGATCTTGGTCTGCCTCTCTTTCCTTGCAGCCTTGCTCCTAGAGCTGAGCCAGCCTGCGACTAGCTCTAGTTCACTCTTCGGCTGCCCTATTCTAGGATTGTGATCAATGCTTAGCCACAAAACCTCTATGGATACCCTATTATTTTACCTCAACTTCCTTCCAGATGACCAGACAAGCCTGCATGTGTACCTAACCAACCTCGGTCTAGTTTATTCAATTAAAGGCATCCCTTAACTGCTTCAGATAAACCTCTAGACAAAAACTTGCATAGCCTTCTCCAGAACAAATTTTCCTTAGTTGACCCTCCAAGGATGGTATTCATAAGCCTACAGTCTCCCCCTCATTGGTTGTGGATCCTTCCCAACACCATAGACAAAACTTAACGTGCTTTAATAGACCTCCAAGCAACTCGACCTCCTTGAACAAAAGATACTCACTCTCCCTTTCTGAGTTGTGGGTTTCTCTAGTGCAGATCATCTCTATAAATGATATCCATCTCACTTGTATGTCTAGGCCTCTCCTTTGGCCACTTATTTATATCTATTATGTGAGTGACATGGGGGTCTTCCTCGTTCTTCAAGAAACCCTTATTTCACAACTCAACAACAAATTAGAATATTAAATCATTATCTTGGGTTTCAAGCCCACTAAGTTGGGTCCAAAACCCCAAACTTGGGTACTTTATCCAACAAACTCCTTTTTGTGGGTTTTCTCCACTCAGAACTACCTTCTAAGCTACTCAAATTTCAATGACAACAAAGGTCAAAAGTGGCATGACCATTTCATAAAGAAAAATGAGTTCAAGGTTGGTGATTGGGATTTACTCTTTGACTCTAAATTCAAAGATTTCAAGGCCAAATTTACCATTCATTAACTAGGCCCCTATGAAGTAGAAGAAGTATTTAATAATGGACCAGTTAAGATAAGGACAATTGATGAGGAAGGAGTTTCATTTATGGTCAATGGCCATAGGTTGAAGCTCTATACCAAGTCAGTCAACCGAGATGAATTTTATTTCCTTAATATTTTAGCAAGTCGAGATGAAAGTTGTGGGTATTGAAAACCACACTTCTACCCCTCTTCCATCGATAAAATTACTTCTCCAATAAGAAAAAAAAAGAAAAGAAAAATATATTAAAAGGGGAAAAAACAAATAAAAAGTTTAGTTGTGAAAATATAGGTTTCTAGCATATCCTAAACTTGAATTTTCATTGGAAAACCAACCAACTGGCTAATGAAAATTTTGAATAAATGATCCATCGAATAAATTGTGTTTCAAAGTTTATAAGTATTTGTAATGATGATTGAGAGAATCAGAGGAAAATACTTGAGAAAAATACTCTTTAAATTCTTGTATATATCTTTATTTTTCAATGATTGTAGGATTTGTACATATTAAGTAATCCTAATCACCTTGTACTACATCTCTAAATGGCTTAATCAAAATGGCAAGTCCTTCCAAGGCTTCTGGAGAAAGAAGCATTATCCTTCACTAAGGATAGCAAGATCACCAGGCTATACCTTTCATACTCAATGAGATATCTACCTTGGGTAATATCTTACGGAGTATTCCATAAAATCACAAGGAGATAAACAAAGTTTTAGCTCAACAAAAATAGGCTTTTATAAAAGGATTTAAGCAACTAAAAGAGGAGAATGAACAATTTGAAAAGGAGAATCAACCTCTCCATCATAAGAAAGGATACTTGAACTCAAAAATAGGAAGCCAAAGACACTCTTCAAGTTGCAGAGGTACCTGTCAACCATATAAGTAGTTTTCATCATTAGAGGGACTTGATAGTTCAATCTCATTTGTAGAGGTAATTGAAAATTTATTATATTTATCAGAAGGACCTATTAGTTTTATTTCATTAGCCACAGAAGAAGATTTGGTAGCAACATCATCAACTTCAATTTACTCTTGCCAAAGAAATTTCAAAATTGTCATATCTCATCATCAAAACCAACAATACTCTCATCCTTTAATAGTTTCAAAGGGATTTAAAAAAGACAATCTTCAAAGGACCCAAATCATCAATAGTTTTCACTCCTAAATAACCTGCAATGAACTTCAAGACAACATCAAAGGACTTGCCTAGGAAACATAACATCATCGATAATTTCAAGCAACGAAAATGAAGGTTTGGTATTTAGTTTTACAATGCTTATTTTATTTCATTAAATTTTAGAATTGAAGTTTTCAATAAAATATATTCCTTTCCCATTATACAAAAAATTGTGGTCATAGACCCAAAATTGTGTAAAAAACCTTAGTATTCTTTCTCTTCAAAACCCTAAAAAATTCCTATACCATCTCCATTTCATATATTAATGTCTATTCTTCCTTTAAAAATCCATAAACTATTCTCTATTCACCTTATTATCTTACCTTATAAACCATATGCAATATTCCTGTCAAAAAGGACTTGATTTTGTAAAGTTCAAAAACATAAAAAGGTTTAATTCTTTCAAAAGTACATCATAAGACAACTAGAGGATAGAGCATTTTTTTTTAAATTATGACATGAAGAATGGATGAGATAGTGTTATGATGATCTATAAAAGAGCCCAAATACATGACAAATCTAGTATCAATATGAAAAGCCATCATGAAAACATAATCCTAAAGTTGGGAATTCAAGAGAAAATTATTATCTAATTGTTATAATCTTCTGACTGACTCTGAGTTATAAGTATCTCTGAGTTATAGATTGTCAAAATGAAGAAGATTTCTTAGGGAAAACGAAATATAACAACTAAAAATCCAAAGGTGATATCTAAGGAGGAATTAAGTCTTATTTGAGAGCACAGGAAGTGAATTTCAAAGTTTGGTTATTTTGCTACAGACAAGAGTCAATAGTGTTGAATGTGATTGAAATGTTGGATGGTGAATGGTTGAAGGAATGGTGATATGCTCTCTCAAAACATGACAATGCCTATCGAGTTATAGTTTCAGCCCAAAGCATTGATTTAAGCTTTATTTTAAAAAGGGAAGTATAGGAAGGCTTTGTCCAAAGGTTATATGAGAACTTTGTTATAAGGAGAGACATTTACAGCCAACAACAATGTTTGGAAACACATCTTCATCTATTGAGCAATTTTTTTGGGGGAAACAAGCCAGATTCAAACACGTGAAAATCCATGTTGGGATCATGGCAGTACTCATGGAGGTAAGGGGAAATGGTTATTCTAAAAAATATTCCATGTGTATACATAAATCTCTAAATGCACTTTGATTTTTGCATTGAGTGACATCTAAATATAAGCAAATTTGAAGCCAAGTTTTCAATGTCATACAACACATAATTTTGGTGTTTTTCCAGAAGGATTTGATCACATAGGAGTTGTTAAGGCTCATATAGAAAAAAACCTTCAAATTATGGAGTAAGCATCTTAATGTAATACAATATAGAATTTCGTAACATATATATCAGTACCAATTGAATGTGTTTTGCATTTCAAAAGAAAAACATGATTCTATAAGCAAACATGAAATCACAATTTAGATTTTTTTATGGTAAAAGCAAGGGATTGAACACTCAAGTGATTTTTGATTTTTTTTGGTCATATTCAACAATTTTATATGCGACAACCTTTTTGACAAACAACAAATCATATTTCTCCCTCTGGTATAAAATTATGGTTGACAATTAATTGTTAAACAAATTGAAATTAATTAATTAATTAAATTAAATTTAAAAAAAAATTGCTCTCTTGATTCAAGAAATTGATTTGTAAAGACATGTAGGGTGTTAATTGCACAAACCCTAGAAACAAAAAAAGACCATTTTTTTATAGTGAAATTGCCAAGATTAAAGTGAAGACTTAGGATCAAAATTTCAATTTGAACTTGTGAGCATCATAGGTCTAAATTTTCACTCTAGACAAAATGAGAAATTCTTGATAATTTTTTATAAAAACCAAAGCCTATTTAGTTTATTTTCAGTGGACAATGTATAAGTGACAACTGATTTTGTTTAAAATAGTTTCAAAGAAATATTAGAGCAATTAACTCAATCTGTTGAAAATTCCTTTTCTCAATAATAGAGGTATTGAAATTCATTAAGGAGATTGAATATTTGAATCAAAATATGTCATATTGCTATGATTGATTGATGTTGAAAGACTGATAACGTAATTTTCAGTGCACAATGAACCTACAGGCCTACAAAAATAATGATCAATAGGAAAACTAAAAGGGGTAGCGAATAAAAGGAAAAATGAGTGGAAAAATAGAACCTTACATTTTTTAGATAAACAAATATCATCCAGATACCATAAAAGTCCCGAAGGAGAAGGATTGTCTATATTTCCTTTTAAAGTTTCAAGGATATAACAAAAATGTTTCAAAAGATTTTGCACTAACATTTGATGGAAACTATGCCCAAGTTTGAGAGTTAACTATTCATCTATCAAAATATATGTTGAGTCAAGTCAAAGGACTACCCCAACAAGGTGAAAAATGGTTTAAAAATCAACATATATAGGATTGACCATGGACTTATTTCATTAAGAGATCTATAACCAACCCAAATTGGAAATGAGGAATTCCTAGTACTTGGTTGTGACATCCTTGGGATGAAATAAAACTCATAATACAGAGGTATGTCACTTGTGATGGAAGGTTCACCTTAATTTATCTATATCACATTAATATTTTGCAACACTTGAAAGGAGAAATCACTCTAAATCATCCCTATTATATCCTAAGAAGTTTAACTAAGATGTCCAAAATAGCCTAAATAAATCCAAATAGTGATGCATATGTTTACCATCATGGGCTTATAAAAATGATTGTTGAAGGGGAATTGCTCAAAATGAATGAATTATGGGCATCGTACTTGACGAGGATTCATTTTGTGACAATGGAAGAGACTATAGGGAAGAAAGACTAGACAAAATAGGTACAATAAGATAGAGCAGGGCAGACAAAAAAGGAACAACAACAATTAGAGAAGAAATGGGTCCCAAAAAGAATAACTAGATCCATGGCAAAGTAGCTTAACCAAGAAGAAGAAATAGGCATACCTCTCAAGAAGGCTAGAAAACAAAGAATTCAAAGCCCACCAATTATTCAAGTGGAAGTTGACAATATCATAGATAGGGATCAACAAACTTTATATGATTCCATTGAGTCACTTGAACTCAGGAAAAGGAGCAGCAGAGCACCAAAGGAAAAGGAAAACTATCGAAGGATTATACTTACGTGAGTGAATAAGAGGAGTATACAACTTCTGAAGAGGAGATAAGGGAATTAATTAAGAATCAATCTTCAAGACATGTGGAGGCCCCTGGTGCACCTTCACCTAAGGAGGTTGTATCCCCAGAACAAAAATGACTTGCAAGGAAAAGAAAGATGAATAAAAAGTTAAAGAAAACCTTACAGGAGATGCAAGTTTTGGAGAGATACCTCAAGACACAAAATGACTTATTGAGACAATGCATGCAATTTTACACTCATCAAAGAAAATCAAACAATGAAGGAAGAGAACAAAAGGTTGCAAGAAAAGAATAATCTGATATCAATTCAAGCTTGTAAATGGCATGAGAAGAAGGCGGCTTTGAAAATAGAGAACAAAAATTTAAAGATTAAACTACTCATGAAGAAGCCAAAATAAGGGTGAACATCACACGCACCTAAAGACAATGTAATACAAGCATCTAAGAAAGTTTGAAACAATTTTTGAGAGTGAGTAGTATGAGAACATACTTTATCATAAGCCTGGGGGGAGGTTAGTCCTCATTTTGACTAAGGGAATTCCTATGGTTTTTGCTTTTATTATTCTTTGAAAATGTATATTAGTCATTTATGACATTATTCACCTGCATTTTGGCCAAAATAACACTTCCTAGAGGTATTTTTATTAAATTTTAATTTTTGGAATTTCTTGAAAATAAATGCATTGTAAAATGAAAATCGCATATTTTAAGAGAAATCACAATTTATCCTTCATTGTTATGTTTCCAGAAATCCCAGTATATGCTAGTTTGAAGTATTTGTAAAGCCAAGTAACACTGACTTTATTTCAAGTCTATGTGCAAAATTTAAGACTTTTTCTGAAATTTAGTAGTTAATTTTGACTTAGGAGTGACAAAGCATCTAATTTAACCCATTTTACATATTGTAGTGCGCTTCAAAGTTTATGAACACTGACTTGATACAGAAGTATGTCGTAGTTTAGAAGTTCTAAATTAGACTGAACAAATATTGCACTTGACTTTCTATGAATGCAATCTTATCCTCATATTGTTTGATATCATTTTCTTTATCTAAAGCTTTTTTGAGAGTAGCATGTGCAATTGCTAATTGGTTAAAGAAAGAACTAACAATTTGGTTTTCTTTGTATTTAAAATAGATTTCATTTGTACAAATTGTATTATATAGTTCTCTTTTTCCTTGACTTTGTTTAACAATCTTAATCTTTTTTTATTGTATGCTAACAATTCTAATTATCAACTTCATCAATGGCATGACATATAAGATCATCTCCCATGTTAGCAAATTGTCTAATTTGCTTCGAGTGATTCCTTCATAAAAATTCATGCCTTTCCATTATCTTGCTTACTCATGTCTTTGGATTGTTTAGGACAAAGCAAATCCTTCACATCCCATTGCTATTGATTTATTGGATGCATGTAATTTATTAATCTATGTAGATTCATTTTGTGTGACTTCACATTGGACTTGAGTTTTAGTATGATCTAAGCCATCTTGAATTTGAGCATTAACTTGGTTTTGGTCAATGCTTTTTTTTGTTCTAATGTTAAAGAATAACAAAATCCATAGTTTTAGTTTGTGTGACTTTAGATTGGACTCGAGTTTTAGTATGCTCTAAACCATATTGATTTTGAGCTTCAACTTGGGTTTGGTCAGTGCTTTTTTCTTTTTCTAATTTATTTGCATCCTCATCTTATTTTGCCTTCATATTAAAACCTCTTCAGTGATTGTTTTCATTTGAGCCATTTTATTTTCACCAATTGCTATCCATAGCTTCCTATTTCTCCCTCTACTTTCTTGCTAATGTAGCTTTAGCCTATTATGCTTTCCTCTTGGATGCTTCATCTTCTTCAACTTTCTATTTTAGTGCTACTTCGTTATGTTTTGACCTCTTCTATGCTTTTGTTGCCTGTGTTGCCATAGCCTCTTTCCCTTAGCCTATGAACTTCAACCTCTTGACTTAACCTTTTAGCTTTTGACACTTGTCTTTTGTTGTCATCTGTTCCTTGCTTTTTCTTGGCCCCAAAAACTTCACTTTCCAACTTCTAAGTGTCATCTCCTTTATATTTCCCTCTGCTTCCTCTTTTGAATAGACGAGAGTTTTTCTTCTTGCTTGACTTCATCTTGAACTTGTTCCCATGACACAACATCTTTGTAAAAAATTTCATGTTTTTAATGCTCATGAGTAAAAGGTCAAGTTATTCCACATGCCTTGATACAAATCCCTTAGGATCATGTCTCCTAAATTAACCTGGGGGAAGTTTATATTCTAGCATATATTAGGACTCCATTCTTGCAAATTATTAACCATGCAATAATGCTAATATACATGGAGTAAAGAATGGTGTAATAATGCCAATATACATGGAGTAAATAATGATGTAATAATGCCAATATACATGGAATAAAGAATGAAAGCTTTGCACTTGACTTTGTATTGGACCAAAATCCTATTTTGGCCATAAAAGGAGTACATTGATGAGACTATGAAAGTACTAGTGAGAATATATCAATAGGGGAAATCCATTATTTTCTAGAGGCTATTTAGTGATTTTTTGAATCACAAATCTAGAAAAGTTTCCCTATTTGGCATTTGATGTCCTCAACAAACTAGACAACTTTTCTTGAATGAAGATTTTCTAGTTTTTCTCCATTGAAAGACAAGAGTTTTGGCCAAAAATTAACTTTGGAGAAAGTGTGAAATTTACAATTTCAATATGACTCGACACAAAGATTGGAGCATCAAATCACAAAAAGTGAAGGTTTACTGGATTGATTCTCATTAGTTTTTTTTTTTTTTATTGATGACAAAAATTGGTCTCTCTCCATGAAGGTACTAGTAAGAAAAGTGTAAAAGATGGGGAAAAATAATAATTTTTGAGAGTTATAAATTTATTTCTAAATTCAGATTGGAAGATGAGTATAATCATTAGAAAACTACTTAGAAGAAAATATTTGTAGATATTTAAATTCAAATTGGAGGATGAGTATAGTCATTAGAAAGCTACTTAAGCTACGTAGAGGAAAATATTTGTAGATATTCAAACTCAGATAGGAGGATGAGTATAGTCATTAGAAAACTACTTAGAAGAAAATATTTGTAGATATTTAAATGTTGTATGACTCAATATTTTCTAAAAAGTGAAATGGGAAAGAAATAAAACCTATAATTTTAATTTACAAACTAAAACTTGGAAAAAAATATAAATATTTTCCAAAATCTGAATATACCTAAGAATTTAGATACATGCACACTGATTACAGAAATGCCGCTCCAGACAAGGGCATGTAAAATAGAGAAAAACCTTCCGCAATGAAAGCCTGTTCCCCTTGAGGCTTAAAATGCACACTGATTACAGAAATGACGCTCCAGACAAGGGCATGGAAAATAGAGAAAAACCTTCCGCAATGTAAGCTGTTCCCCTTTCCTTCAAGGAAATTCCTTGAATGTCTTTTTAACCTATTTTTCCAAAATTAGGTATAAACTAGAAGAAGGTGTACTCTCCTCCATCTGAATCATTACTTTTCTATTCGTCTTCTATCAACTTCCGGTTCCCCTTTCTTTCAAGGAAATTCCTTGAATGTCTTTTTAACCTATTTTTCCAAAAGTAGCTATAAACTGGAAGAATGTGGATTCTCCTCCATCAGAATCATATCTTTTCTATTCATTTTCCATCAACTTCCTGTTCTCCTTTTCCTTCAAGGAAATTCCTTAAATGTCTTTTTAACCTATTTTTCCAAAACTAGCTATAGACTGGAAGAAGGTGGACTCTCCTCCATCTGAATCATACCTTTTCCCTTCATTTTCTATCAACTTCCTGTAGTCTTCCTTATCCAACCAGACGGCATTAATTTTTTTAAGGGACTGGAAAGTTTAGCATTCTGCCTTTTCATGGGAAGAAGAAAAACACTATGATTGGAGAAACCAATGGTTTCTACCCAACCTCTCATTTTGTCCACCTCTCTCATCAAGGATTTCAGGTCCAAAATCTGTCTAGCTCTTAGCTATCACTTTAGAACGTCCTCTACTGTTCTATCAGGTTGGAACCGGTTCCAAGGGTTCCACCTCTACTAATTTAGCTTCTTCTAACTTGTATTTGAAATATGCAGCTTCTTTATCCAGGCTGGCATTCAACCCCAGATCTGTGCCCTAGAGAAGTTGAAGTTAGGATTGCCTCCGATAACAACAATATTCTCCTCTTCAAAAAAATGTTGATCAAGAAAAACCCCCCAGAAAATCTATTTTTCCTCGTAACCACCATAACGACTTATAAGTGAGACGGTCTGGCTCAGTTCCTGGAGGATGGATTTGGTCCAAATCCCTGAATCCATAATAGAAGATGTTAGAAGAGAAAAATGTTGATCAAGAAAAACCCCAGCAAATCTATTATTCCTCGTAAGCACCATAATGATTTATGAGTGAGACGGTTTGGCCCAGTTCCTGGAGGATGGATTTGGTCCAAATCCTTGATTCATAATAGAAGATGTTAGAAGAGAAACAAAATTTCTTCTTCTGTTAGAACTCTACCACAGTTCCCAGTTACATCAGTAGACAGTTCCAATTACATCAGTAGATATAAAATCCTAGTTAATTAACGAGTTAGTTTTAAAATAATTTTCAACTTATGCTTTTGGTTTTTTCTTTAATCAAAAGAATCTTCAGCTTGGGAATTCTTCCTAACTGGCATAAATATTTTTGAGTGGTCCCTAAAACCAGAAACTTTCGGAACCTCCCGGCGGTATTTGTTGGAATGTTAATTCCAACTGCAGGTTGCAGACACCGTGGAGGCAGACGTGGGCAGCCGACTCAGCAAGCACGAACGACGGCAGACCGAAACCGTTCAGCAAACCCGCCTGAAATTTCTCGGACCACTTTCCGGCAAAGGTATTTTCCGTATGTTTGAACCCGATGCAATCAACCGTGGACGCGTGTTCCTCCCTCTACGTCAGCCAACGTAATATCTCGGGAGGTAAAGTTCTGCAGCAAACTGTCTCCCGATATCTCCGTCCACCGTCCGATTGTTTCCATCGCTCTCCACCGTCGATTGCTCCAAACCTGCATACGGGCAACATTAAATATTTACGTGGAGTAAAAAAAACAAGTTTGGTTGACCGCCGAATTGTCAGTGAATGAATTGACCGCCATGCTGAGAATTAAATGGGTTCGTAAGTTGTTGGTAGAACCTTAAATTTTATTTACACGGAAGCATGGGCACAAAAATGTATTTTTTATGTTATTTGTTTTGTGCGTTGACCATTTTTTATATATGCATTACAATGAAAAGAATGCATGTTGTAGTGTATAATGTAAGGAGCGAATATCGCACAGCAGTGCGTAGAAGTAGTGTGAGAGAGGATAATGCACAGTAGTTCTATCCGTGAAGAACAAGGGAGCAGCATGTATTTTGTTGACTGGTGGTAAAGCTCGCTGCGGAAGAAAAACTAAGAGAGATGCACAACAGTGCAACGTAAAACAACTAGGTTGAAATGTAAGTTTATTTTTGTTCAAACGAAGTGGAGCACATAATATTTCTGAGGAAGCATATGTAAATTTTTGTTGTTTTACAGCTGTGTGTAAAAACAGTTTTACACCAGTAAATGTAAAAGGGGTTTTACAGCAGTAAACCCAGCACAGTAAATTCTCAGGTGAAAACAGAGTTTTGTAGAATGAATTAAGTTTGGTGAATCCCTCTCAGCAAAGAGGATGAATATGTATCAGAGTTGGCTGAATGTTGTTTTTGGTAAATCCCTCTGAGTGAAAGAGGATGAATGTTGTTTCAGGCATTTTATATTTTAATGAATACAAGGATTTTTATGGCTGTGTAAAACTCTGTTCTGAGAATTTTTATTAAAAGCTTCCCTGTGCAAAAAGATCCTGAGGCAGAGAAACAGAGCATTGCCTCTGTGTGTTTAGTTTTGTTTGTTTTTGGGATTTTCTCAGAAAAAATCCCCAACAGTGGTATCAGAGCAGGTCCAGGCTCTTTGATGGTGACAGAGCTGGTTCAGGCTCTTTAAAAGTGTCAAGGAAGCTGAAGGAAAGACTCTTGTTGCAGCAGTAAAAGCTTCTCCAGCAGTGTGAAGTCTTAAGCAAAAGAGTTCAGGTATTTCTCAAATTTTTTCTGTGTTGCTGTTGAAGAAACAGTGAGTCATTTTAAAAACACAGTCAAGTATTTTGGAGTATAGTTAAGAATGGCAAAGTCAAGGAAGAAAGTGTCCAAATCCCCTAAGGTTGTGTCTCCCTCTTCTATTAAAATAGAAGACAATCTATTTGAAAGCATTCTATTTGAGGCTTCAAAGTTTAATGGAAATTTTGATATGTGGGAAATAAAAATGAGGGCTGTCTTACAGTCTCAAGGGATTGAAATCTGGGAATCAGTGATTGATGATAGCAAGAAGGATAAAGAATCCAAGGAGTATAATGCACAAGCAGCAAAGACTATCTTAGATGGACTGCCTGATTCTATAAAGAAGAAATTAGGAAAATATTCATCTACAAAGGATATTTGGGACAGACTTCATGACCTTCATGCAAAGGGAGCACTGACCATGACCATCAGTGAAGAAGAAAATTCTAAACCCATCATAGAAGCTAAAAATGAGAAAGTTGACCTCAACAAACTTCAAGTACAAGAAAGGGATGAAGAGCTCGTCAAGCTTAAGAAGGAGCTTGATCAATGCAAGAGGAAACATCATGAAGAAGTCATATCCATAACAAATCAGCTGAATGAAGCAAAGAAGCAGGAAGACACCTTGTCAAGTCAACTTGAACAAAGGCACAAGAGAGTGAACAAGCTTGTAGAAGAGATTGGACAGTACAAGGTAGAGGTCTCCTCCCTTAAGTCTGAACTACAAGAAGCCAGGAAGCAGGCACAAGGAGCTGAAAAGAAAATGGAGAGCAGTCAAGCAGAAATCTCCAAAATGAAGTCTGATATTATCTCCCTTAAAATAGTAGCAGCTGAAGCTACTCGTAGCAAGGAAGAAACTGAGGAACAACTTACAAAGAAGAATAATGAGTGTGAAAGATTGGAAGAAGAGATTGTTCTCCTCAAGAAAAAGGTTGAAGGTATGAACAAAATTATGAAGAGCTCTCAAGCCTTGGATGACATGCTCAGCTATCACAGATCCCCATTTGATAAATCAGGACTTGAGTATGTAGGTGAACCCTCAAACAAGAATGAAGATGCTTTAAGCAAAGGAGATGTGAAGAAGGCAGAAAGAGATTGTGATGCTCCTAGTTCCAGCAAAGGCAAGGAGAAAAATGAAGGCTGCAATAGAAGAAATCCTACTTCAAGTAGAAAACTAGCTCCAAGAAGAAATGTAGCTGATGTCAAAGAGGTAAGAGGAAATGGTTATCATCAAAGGATCTCAAGGCAGCAAGGCTTCAGAAGCACATCAAGGAAACCTCCATCTCCAAGGTACCAAAGTTCATTTTTTGGTTATTGTTATGCTTGCTCAAACTTTGGTCATATGGCAAAAGACTGTAGAGCATTTGATGGAGATAGATGTTGTAGTCTCCGACAACCTCCAAGAAACAATTTTACAAAAAGAAATTATGAATTCTTATTCATGAACAATGTAGAATGCTTCAAGTGTCATAACATTGGGCATATGGCACGTGACTGTAACTTAACATGGGCTCTTACACAAGCTAGACCCATGCAAAAGAAGAAAGTTACACAAGTATGGAGAAGGAAGGAAATGCAACCTGAAACCCCCTTGAATTCCCCAGCTGATCTAAGTCTCTTTTGAGAAAACCTTGCTAAAAGAAAATAAAGCATACACTAAAGGGGAGCTTGTAAATTTTTTTTGTTGAACTGTATTAACAGTCACTCTTTGATGAAGACCTTTTCATAAGGGAAAGATATGAAGTTAAATCTGCCATAGAAGCAGAGAAGAAAAGTATGCAAAGCAAGAAGACCCTCACAGCAGTGGGAAGACAGAACATAAAACAGCAGTTTGGAAATTTTTTTTGGAGCACATGCATTGAAATGCATAGCAATGGAATGTAGTTTTCCTTTTATGTAATATGAGAGAATATACTCACAGCAGAGTGAGTATAATACACAGCAGATGGAAATGTTTTGTATTGGGAATGAAAATGCAAAGCAGTGAGAAGAAAATGAGAAGAAGGCAAAACGTAGCAGAGCGTAAATGCCCAGTGGCTGAGAATGCAATGAAATTTTTCACACAGCAGTGAAAAATGTAATATTTTTTTTGTATGCAATGCAACATGCACAGAAATGCCTAAAGAAAAACAGGGGCAGCGTATATTTTTAATGCACATGGGATGAATGAGAATGTGTATGGCAGCAGAAAAACGAAAGGAATTGCACAGCAGTGCATTGTGTAAATAAAAAAAATGAAGACGAAGACTGTGTGAAGCAAGGGTGTAAAAAGGAACAGGGGTAGCCACAGTGCAAATTGCAGAGGCAATGCAGCAGCAAATAAAAACCCAGGGATGACAGAGTCTATGGTTATGGGTATGGACAGCAGTGCATAAGAAAAGGCAACAGCGTGATGGCAAGAAGGAGAAGCACAGTAGTGCGAAGAAAATGAAACCAGAACTAAGAGAGAATGAAGAAATGTGTTTTTACACAACAATGTAAATAAGAAAATGCAGCAGCATGAAGTTTTTGTTGAAGAAATGAAAGGTAATGGACAACAGCACATGTAAAAGAAATTTTTCTTTACAGCAGTAAATGTAAGTATAGTGAATGTGTTGTTCATTGAATTGAAATGCAACATATGCAACAGCAGTGAATGTAAGAAATGTTTACACACAGCAGTGTAAATTTGTAAGGTGGGACAGAGTAATTGTTCCAGAAAAGACAGAGTATTCTGTCTTTGAAGAATGCACAGCAATGCAGAGTTTGCAAAGAAATGTAAGTGAAGTGTAGCAACACAACAGCAAGTGTAGACATAGCAGTGTGGGGTAGACGCAGCAAAGAAGATGGCACAACAGTGCAGCAGAGAATATGCAGCAGCATAAAAGAACAATGTAATGAGTATGCACAACAGTACAATGAATGTTTTGTTTTGAAATTGCATCTAAAGCAGTGTTTGGCAGTAATCCCTCCGTGAGAGGAAGTGAAGTTCTTAGTGAATCCCTCTATTAAAGAGGAAGGTGCTTTTCAGCACAGTGTCATGGTAAATCCCTCTGTCAAGAGGAAGATGCTTTTTAGCATACACATGGTAAATCCCTCTATCAAGAGGATGATGCTTTTCAGCATAGTCACAGGTGAATCCCTCTGTCAAGAGGAAGGTGCTCTTCAGCACATTGTTATGGTGAATCCCTCTGTCATGAGGAAGGTGCTCTTAAGCACAGTTTCAGGTTAATCCCTCTATTAAGAGGAAGACTATTTTTTTGTTTGTGGAACTGCATCAGAAGCAGTTGGTGAATCCCTCTATGTGAGGAAGTGTTTGGGTATGATTGAATGCCCAGCAGTTGAGTGTTTGGGTATGTTTGAATGCCCAACAGTTGAAATTAAAGGGGAGTGATGGAATGTTAATTCCAACTGCAGGTTGCAGACACCGTGCAGGCAGACGTGGGCAGCCGACTCAGCAAGCACGAACGACGGCAGACCGAAACCGTTCAGCAAACCCGCCTGAAATTTCTCGGACCACTTTCCGGCAAAGGTATTTTCTGTATGTTTGAACCCGATGCAATCAACCGTGGACGCGTGTTCCTCCCTCTACGTCAGCCAACGTAATATCTCGGGAGGTAAAGTTCTGCAGCAAACTGTCTCCCGATATCTCCGTCCACCGTCCGATTGTTTCCATCGCTCTCCACCGTCGATTGCTCCAAACCTGCATACGGGCAACATTAAATATTTACGTGGAGTAAAAAAAAAAACAAGTTTGGTTGACCGCCGAATTGTCAGTGAATGAATTGACCGCCATGCTGAGAATTAAATGGGTTCGTAAGTTGTTGGTAGAACCTTAAATTTTATTTACACGGAAGCATGGGCACAAAAATGTATTTTTTATGTTATTTGTTTTGTGCGTTGACCATTTTTTATATATGCATTACAATGAAAAGAATGCATGTTGTAGTGTATAATGTAAGGAGCGAATATCGCACAGCAGTGTGTAGAAGTAGTGTGAGAGAGGATAATGCACAGTAGTTCTATCCGCGAAGAACAAGGGAGCAGCATGTATTTTGTTGACTGGTGGTAAAGCTCGTTGCGGAAGAAAAACTAAGAGAGATGCACAGCAGTGCAACGTAAAACAACCAAGTTGAAATGTAAGTTTATTTTTGTTCAAACGAAGTGGAGCACATAATATTTCTTAGGAAGCATATGTAAATTTTTGTTGTTTTACAGCTGTGTGTAAAAATAGTTTTACACCAGTAAATGTAAAAGGGGTCTTACAGCAGTAAACCCAGCTCAGTAAATTCTCAGGTGAAAACAGAATTTTGTAGAATGAATTAAGTTTGGTGAATCCCTCTCAGCAAAGAGGATGAATATGTATCAGAGTTGGCTGAATGTTGTTTTTGGTAAATCCCTCTGAGTGAAAGAGGATGAATGTTGTTTTAGGCATTTTATATTTTAATGAATACAAGGATTTTTATGGCTATGTAAAACTCTGTTCTGAGAATTTTTATTAAAAGCTTCCCTGTGCAAAAAGATCCTGAGGCAGAGAAACAGAGCATTGCCTCTGTGTGTTTAGTTTTGTTTGTTTTTGGGATTTTCTCAGAAAAAATCCCCAACAGTGGTATCAGAGCAGGTCCAGGCTCTTTGATAGTGACAGAGCTGGTTCAGGCTCTTTAAAAGTGTCAAGGAAGCTGAAGGAAAGACTCTTGTTACAGCAGTAAAAGCTTCTCCAGCAGTGTGAAGTCTTAAGCAAAAGAGTTCAGGTATTTCTCAAATTTTTTCTGTGTTGCTGTTGAAGAAACAATGAGTCATTTTAAAAACACAGTCAAGTATTTTGGAGTATAGTTAAGAATGGCAAAGTCAAGGAAGAAAGTGTCCAAATCCCCTAAGGTTGTGTCTCCCTCTTCTATTAAAATAGAAGACAATCTATTTGAAAGCATTCTATTTGAGGCTTCAAAGTTTAATGGAAATTTTGATATGTGGGAAATAAAAATGAGGGCTGTCTTACAGTCTCAAGGGTTTGAAATCTGGGAATCAGTGATTGATGATAGCAAGAATGATAAAGAATCCAAGGAGTATAATGCACAAGCAGCAAAGACTATCTTGGATGGACTGCCTGATTCTATAAAGAAGAAATTAGGAAAATATTCATCTGCAAAGGATATTTGGGACAGACTTCATGACCTTCATGCAAAGGGAGCACTGACCATGACCATCAGTGAAGAAGAAAATTCTAAACCCATCATAGAAGCTGAAAATGAGAAGGTTGACCTCAGCAAACTTCAAGTACAAGAAAGGGATGAAGAGCTCGTCAAGCTTAAGAAGGAGCTTGATCAATGCAAGAGGAAACATCATGAAGAAGTCATATCCATAACAAATCAGCTGAATGAAGCAAAGAAGCAGGAAGACGCCTTGTCAAGTCAACTTGAACAAAGGCACAAGAGAGTGAACAAGCTTGTAGAAGAGATTGAACAGTACAAGGTAGAGGTCTCCTCCCTTAAGTCTGAACTACAAGAAGCCAGGAAGCAGGCACAAGGAGCTGAAAAGAAAATGGAGAGCAGTCAAGCAGAAATCTCCAAAATGAAGTCTGATATTATCTCCCTTAAAATAGTAGCAGCTGAAGCTACTCGTAGCAAGGAAGAAACTGAGGAACAACTTACAAAGAAAAATAATGAGTGTGAAAGATTGGAAGAAGAGATTGTTCTCCTCAAGAAAAAGGTTGAAGGGATGAACAAAATTATGAAGAGCTCTCAAGCCTTGGATGACATGCTCAGCTATCACAGATCCCCATCTGATAAATCAGGACTTGGGTATGTAGGTGAACCCTCAAACAAGAATGAAGATGCTTTAAGCAAAGGAGATGTGAAGAAGGCAGAAAGAGATTATGATGCTCCTAGTTCCAGCAAAGGCAAGGAGAAAAATGAAGGCTGCAATAGAAGAAATCCTACTTCAAGTAGAAAACCAGCTCCAAGAAGAAATGTAGTTGATGTCAAAGAGGTAAGAGGAAATGGTTATCATCAAAGGATCTCAAGGCAGCAAGGCTTCAGAAGCACATCAAGGAAACCTCCATCTCCAAGGTACCAAAGTTCATTTTTTGGTTATTGTTATGCTTGCTCAAACTTTGGTCATATGGCAAAAGACTGTAGAGCATTTCATGGAGATAGATGTTGTAGTCTCCGACAACCTCCAAGAAACAATTTTACAAAAAGAAATTATGAATTCTTATTCATGAACAATGTAGAATGCTTCAAGTGTCATAACATTGGGCATATGGCACGTGACTGTAACTTAACATGGGCTCTTATACAAGCTAGACCCATGCAAAAGAAGAAAGTTACACAAGTATGGAGAAGGAAGGAAATGCAACCTGAAACCCCCTTGAACTCCCCAGCTGATCTAAGTCTCTTTTGAGAAAACCTTGCTGAAAGAAAATAAAGCATACACTAAAGGGGAGCTTGTAAATTTTTTTTGCTGAACTGTATTAACAGTCACTCTTTGATGAAGACCTTTTCATAAGGGAAAGATATGAAGTTAAATCTGCCATAGAAGCAGAGAAGAAAAGTATGCAAAGCAAGAATACCCTCACAACAGTGGGAAGACAGAACATAAAACAGCAGTTTGGAAATTTTTTTTGGAGCACATGCATTGAAATGCATAGCAATGGAATGTAGTTTTCCTTTTATGTAATATGAGAGAATATACTCACAGCAGAGTGAGTATAATACACAGCAGATGGAAATGTTTTGTATTGGGAATGAAAATGCAAAGCAGTGAGAAGAAAATGAGAAGAAGGCAAAACGCAGCAGAGCGTAAATGCCCAGTGGCTGAGAATGCAATGAAATTTTTCACACAGCAGTGAAAAATGTAATATTTTTTTTGTATGCAATGCAACATGCACAGAAATGCCTAAAGAAAAACAGGGGCAGCGTATATTTTTAATGCACATGGGATGAATGAGAATGTGTATGGCAGCAGAAAAACGAAAGGAATTGCACAGCAGTGCATTGTGTAAATAAAAAAAATGAAGACGAAGACTGTGTGAAGCAAGGGTGTAAAAAGGAACAGGGGTAGCCACAGTGCAAATTGCAGAGGCAACGCAGCAGCAAATAAAAACCCAGGGATGACAGAGTCTATGGTTATGGGTATGGACAGCAGTGCATAAGAAAAGGCAGCAGCGTGATGGCAAGAAGGAGAAGCACAGTAGTGAGAAGAAAATGAAACTAGAACTAAGAGAGAATGAAGAAATGTGTTTTTACACAACAATGTAAATAAGAAAATGCAGCAGCATGAAGTTTTTGTTGAAGAAATGAAAGGTAATGGATAGCAGCACATGTAAAAGAAATTTTTCTTTACAGCAGTAAATGTAAGTATAGTGAATGTGTTGTTCATTGAATTGAAATGCAACATATGCAACAGCAGTGAATGTAAGAAATGTTTACACACAACAGTGTAAATTTGTAAGGTGGGACAGAGTAATTGTTCCAAAAAAGACAGAGTATTCTGTCTTTGAAGAATGCACAGCAATGCAGAGTTTGCAAAGAAATGTAAGTGAAGTGCAGCAACACAACAGCAAGTGTAGACATAGCAGTGTGGGGTAGAGGCAGCAAAGAAGATGGCACAACAGTGCAGCAAAGAATATGCAGCAGCATAAAAGAACAATGTAATGAGTATGCACAACAGTACAATGAATGTTTTGTTTTGAAACTGCATCTAAAGCAGTGTTTGGCAGTAATCCCTCCGTGAGAGGAAGTTATGTTCTTAGTGAATCCCTCTATTAAAGAGGAAGGTGCTTTTCAGCACAGTGTCATGGTAAATCCCTCTGTCAAGAGGAAGATGCTTTTTAGCATACACATGGTAAATCCCTCTATCAAGAGGATGATGCTTTTCAGCATAGTCACAGGTGAATCCCTCTGTCAAGAGGAAGGTGCTCTTCAGCACATTGTTATGGTGAATCCCTCTGTCATGAGGAAGGTGCTCTTAAGCACAGTTTCAGGTTAATCCCTTTATTAAGAGGAAGACTATTTTTTTGTTTGTGGAACTGCATCAGAAGCAGTTGGTGAATCCCTCTATGTGAGGAAGTGTTTGGGTATGATTGAATGCCCAGCAGTTGAGTGTTTGGGTATGATTGAATGCCCAGCAGTTGAGTGTTTGGGTATGTTTGAATGCCCAGCAGTTGAAATTAAAGGAGAGTGTTGGAATGTTAATTCCAACTGCAGGTTGCAGACACCGTGCAGGCAGACGTGGGCAGCCGACTCAGCAAGCACGAACGACGGCAGACCGAAACCGTTCAGCAAACCTGCCTGAAATTTCTCGGACCACTTTCCGGCAAAGGTATTTTCCGTATGTTTGAACCCGATGCAATCAACCGTGGACGCGTGTTCCTCCCTCTACGTCAGCCAACGTAATATCTCGGGAGGTAAAGTTCTGCAGCAAACTGTCTCCCGATATCTCCGTCCACCGTCCGATTGTTTCCATCGCTCTCCACCGTCGATTGCTCCAAACCTGCATATGGGCAACATTAAATATTTACGTGGAGTAAAAAAAAACAAGTTTGGTTGAACGCCGAATTGTCAGTGAATGAATTGACCGCCATGCTGAGAATTAAATGGGTTCGTAAGTTGTTGGTAGAACCTTAAATTTTATTTACACGGAAGCATGGGCACAAAAATGTATTTTTTATGTTATTTGTTTTGTGCGTTGACCATTTTTTATATATGCATTACAATGAAAAGAATGCATGTTGTAGTGTATAATGTAAGGAGCGAATATCGCACAGCAGTGCGTAGAAGTAGTGTGAGAGAGGATAATGCACAGTAGTGCTATCCGCGAAGAACAAGGGAGCAGCATGTATTTTGTTGACTGGTGGTAAAGCTTGCTGCGGAAGAAAAACTAAGAGAGATGCACAGCAGTGCAACGTAAAACAACCAAGTTGAAATGTAAGTTTATTTTTGTTCAAACGAAGTGGAGCACATAATATTTCTGAGGAAGCATATGTAAATTTTTGTTGTTTTACAACTGTGTGTTAAAACAGTTTTACACCAGTAAATGTAAAAGGGGTCTTACAGCAGTAAACCCAGCTCAGTAAATTCTCAGGTGAAAACAGAGTTTTGTAGAATGAATTAAGTTTGGTGAATCCCTCTCAGCAAAGAGGATGAATATGTATCAGAGTTGGCTGAATGTTGTTTTTGGTAAATCCCTCTGAGTGAAAGAGGATGAATGTTGTTTTAGGCATTTTATATTTTAATGAATACAAGGATTTTTATGGCTGTGTAAAACTCTGTTCTGAGAATTTTTATTAAAAGCTTCCCTGTGCAAAAAGATCCTGAGGCAGAGAAACAGAGCATTGCCTCTGTGTGTTTAGTTTTGTTTGTTTTTGGGATTTTCTCAGAAAAAATCCCCAACAGTGATATCAGAGTAGGTCCAGGCTCTTTGATAGTGACAGAGCTGGTTCAGGCTCTTTAAAAGTGTCAAGGAAGCTGAAGGAAAGACTCTTGTTACAGCAGTAAAAGCTTCTCCAGCAGTGTGAAGTCTTAAGCAAAAGAGTTCAGGTATTTCTCAAAGTTTTTTTGTGTTGCTGTTGAAGAAACAGTGAGTCATTTTAAAAACACAGTCAAGTATTTTGGAGTATAGTTAAGAATGGCAAAGTCAAGGAAGAAAGTGTCCAAATCCCCTAAGGTTGTGTCTCCCTCTTCTTAAAATAGAAGACAATCTATTTGAAAGCATTCTATTTGAGGCTTCAAAGTTTAATGGAAATTTTGATATGTGGGAAATAAAAATGAGGGCTGTCTTACAGTCTCAAGGGTTTGAAATCTGGGAATCAGTGATGGATGATAGCAAGAAGGATAAAGAATCCAATGAAACTTAGTGAAACAGTATATGCGGGTTCACTTAGTGAAACTTGCGTATATACGCTCCTGTAATCCAGGAAAAGAGCGTATCTGAAGTCTTTCAAGAAAAATAAAAAAACACAGACTGAAAAACTGGAAAAGCTTGGGGTTCAAGAAAAGATCAGACAGTCAGAGCCAACAAACAGAGGGGCTGAGCCTTGATTGGCTTGAAGACTACCCAAACTAGGAACAACAAGAGTGTTGTCCCCAGCGGAGTCGCCAATTCTGGTTGAAGGGAAAGTACCCCTAGGGTCCTTTGGGCTAAGACTCTACCAGACTGAAAATTGCTTATTCAAAGAAACACACACACAGCCATCATTTTTACTTTTAAGCAAATTCTAATGTTTAGGGTACGTACCTAAGGTCCAAACCCTTCTTGGAGTTCCCTTCTTCTTCCTTTGACCTGCAAGACAAACAAATCAAAGAACACAATAGTACATGTACAGATACTTATGTATAAACCATCTTTATGCTATAAAGTTAGTTAAAAAAATCTTTAAGTAACCACTTGCATAAGAATTCAAAACAAGAATCTCATAAGCATAAAGAAAGATTATTTCGGGAACAAGGACGTGTTTCTTTATATATAAAGGCAAATAAAGTACATATAACGGAAAGATATCACCTGAACACCTTCAGCAGGCTCCAAGCAAAGCTTCCTCCCGGATTCGTTCCAGCCTCAAGCCTCCAACAAGAGCTCCTTCCAAGTCTTACTCAATGATGATATCAAGGATAAATGATCACCAATACACATGGAAACAAGGGTTCCCTATGCAAAATGGGGGAAGTGCAGAAAGCACCAAGGACTTCAGACCTGGTCTAAAGGGAAAATCTCAGCATAATAATCTTGCTCTCCTTTCTCTCTCCCCTTGGCCTTCCCTTTGATGTCTTTTTATACCCTCTCCAAAGTAGTTTTTTAGTTAGGAGTTGGTTGGGAACAGTTGGGCCACGGGCACTAACAGGTGATCCAACAGGTAAAACCCGCGATCTCCGCCCGAAAAAGAGGAATTTATTATTTTTTTAAGTGTTTTAATAGATACACACGGGTTGGGTATGACAGACCCGCGTGTACACGCGTTTAACTCAGGGCAATGTCGCGTATAGGGAATAAAACACTATTTTTTAAATTTTTGGACCAGGTCTGGAAGGAGGGGTTGCCCTGGGCCATAAGTGCAGCATCACAAACCATAAGAATGAGATTTGGAGCTATAACACCATCCACCGTCGATTGCTCCAAACCTGCATACGGGCAACATTAAATATTTACGTGGAGTAAAAAAAAACATGTTTGGTTGACCGCCGAATTGTCAGTGAATGAATTGACCACCATGCTGAGAATTAAATGGGTTCGTAAGTTGTTGGTAGAACCTTAAATTTTATTTACACGGAAGCATGGGCACAAAAATGTATTTTTTATGTTATTTGTTTTGTGCGTTGACCATTTTTTATATATGCATTACAATGAAAAGAATGCATGTTGTAGTGTATAATGTAAGGAGCGAATATCGCATAGCAGTGCGTAGAAGTAGTGTGAGAGAGGATAATGCACAGTAGTGCTATCCGCGAAGAACAAGGGAGCAGCATGTATTTTGTTGACTGGTGGTAAAGCTCGCTGCGGAAGAAAAACTAAGAGACATGCACAGCAGTGCAACGTAAAACAACCAGGTTGAAATGTAAGTTTATTTTTGTTCAAACGAAGTGGAGCACATAATATTTCTGAGGAAGCATATGTTAATTTTTGTTGTTTTACAGCGGTTGGTAAAAACAGTTTTACACCAGTGAATGTAAAAGGGGTCTTACAGCAGTAAACCCAGCTCAGTAAATTCTCAGGTGAAACAGAGTTTTGTAGAATGAATTAAGTTTGGTGAATCCCTCTCAGCAAAGAGGATGAATATGTATCAGAGTTCGCTGAATGTTGTTTTTGGTAAATCCCTCTGAGTGAAAGAGGATGAATGTTGTTTCAGGCATTTTATATTTTAATGAATACAAGGATTTTTATGGCTGTGTAAAACTCTGTTCTGAGAATTTTTATTAAAAGCTTCCCTGTGCAAAAAGATCCTGAGGCAGAGAAACAGAGCATTGCCTCTGTGTGTTTAGTTTTGTTTGTTTTTGGGATTTTCTCAGAAAAAATCCCCAACAGTATTTTCCCTGCGGACTTTTTTTTAAGTCTTATTTAATCTCTTCCACACCTCTGTGTTGCGCATGCAGTTCTCTCCTTAATAAGCCCAGTGTCGTTTCTAGAATTAGTTATTATTCCAAACCCCCCGATCATTTTTAGCTCCCTTCCCCATTACACATTTTCTTAGATCTTAAAAAATACCTTCCAGTTTCTGACAAAGAATTCAGATTCCGACAATTAGAGTTTATGGGATTCGATCTCGTCCCTACACTATGGGGATGACTGCCCTGAAAGGAGAAAAAACCAATGTTTTCCTCCCCACATTTCTCAAGGGCTGAAAATAGAGGTCTAGTTCGCGGAATTTCGAGGAATAATTAAATCCTCCTTTACAACAACCCACGAACCAGAATGTAAAGAAATTTCACATCATTATTTGGCGACATTGACGGATCCTCCTTGCTTTAAAAGATGAATCCTAACCACCGCTTGGCCAAGATATGCAACAGTGGCCCATAACCTAGAATAGGGCTCCAATATGTCTGAATTTAGTGATTCAGACTCCTACTGGAGGCCTACCTGTTCTAAAACCTTAAGGAAGACTTTTGCCCGTAAAATTTGCGGCCTTTTCCAATAATGTCCTTGCCCAAAGTTATCTTTAACTTTACACTATTCTCCTCTTCCTTTTTAACCTGTGATTAGCTTCCAGGATTTCATCCTCTTTATCCTTTGGAACACCAATAAAAGACTCCAAGTCTAGACTCTTTGCCCCAAACAGAACCCTAAATAAAAGTTTCTATCAAACAAACCCTGAAGAACGCTTTATCTGCTTTTCAAGTAGGACGGCATTGCTCTGCTTCTAGGGGTATGGATTATGGCATATTTTCATTGTAATTCAGCATACAGAAGAAATGGTAATCTGAACAATTTGTTATTCATATTGTTATCATAGATAGGTTAAAAAAATTTAACGAACTTTTAGATGACATTAATGAATTAAGGTTTTTTTTTTTTTTTTGTCACGAAGAAAAAACTTTTTTCATTGATAAATAAAAGGAGATACATATTCAAAGTTCTGATGTTCACAACAACAGAAATTGTCTATGGACCAGGCAAGCCCATATACAATCAACATCCCTGAGATCCTCGCAGGCAGCAGAGAGAAAAATCGAGGGATAACCATCATATGGACCTGTGCCCAGGAGATTCCCGGAGACAGCTAACAAAAGCACCTTTTACAAACAGAGACGCATAAAAGATCTTAATCCAAAAAACAATGACAGGGAGAAGACAACCCCATTAAGGCAAAGCTGCTTCCAAAACAGAGCAGTTCTAACCGAACAAAGTCTAAAAAAGACAGAGGACAGAAAAAGAGACAGAGGGAGAGCTATAAGGCGGTCTGACCAGAGCGAAGAATGGAATCTGAGATAAATTCCTGGAAGTGGATTGAGCCCATGGGAGCAGAGCAGCCGCTTCTTACAAAATATCAGCATCCCAGTTTTATTCAGATCTTTAAAGATGTGAGAGACGGAGAGCGGATGAAAAGATAGAGACAGGGCTCTGAGTCTCTGCTGCCAGGAGAGAAGGGACAGAGTCTGAAGCTTGCAACAGTTATTGGCCTAATCAATTTGGAGTCCCCAAAAATGTCGATGTTTGACAGACCCATTGAAGAGGCACAAAATAGAGTGGCCCATAATGCCAGAAGCTCACATTAACGAATAAGACACTGATTTTGCTGTGATAAGATTTGAGATTTCTAAATTTTAATTTAAAAAAGTAAAAAACCCATCTAAATGACTCAACCAGAATTGACAATCTAGACCTATTCACAAAATTTAATTTAATTTCTTTTATATCACATCTCTGAACCAAAATATACAAATTATGCATCGTCCATGTCGAACACAGGCATGGTCATGTTTGCAGGACCTGACTCCGTTACTACGTTGTTCACTGAAATTCCATAAGTTCGTGTGATTGGTGTGTATGGAATGAACGGAGTTGGAAGGACATAGTTGCTCAAATGGTCTACAACACCTACAAAGTGACTGTTGTATACTTGATATTGTGATCTGCTTTACAATTTCTCAAAATTGTTTATCTAATTAACTTAGATATAAAATGAAAATTTACTATATATAGTTCCATGTATATCTAAATTGATTTTGTTTCCCTCAACAATCTTGAGAGACTGACCAAATCACATCATGAAAGACATCAATAACTTTGTACTTGTTGTAAATTATTTTAAGCAACAAGATTTTCCCAACTCGGCCACTCCATACACACAGGTCACGCCAACTTGTAGAACGTCTAGACTTGTCACTGGTTGAAGAAGGATCTGCAACTCGACTTCCACTTCATACACACTAGTCACGCGAACTTGTAGAGCGTCTAAACTTGTCACAGGTTGAGAAGGAGAGAAGGATTATCGTCTCATGCAACTCGACTTATGAGACAATTTCGTGAAAAATCGTTGTGAAGGTTTCCAGAGAGCCGATCAAATCTTGTCATATGACGTTTTCAATCCAGATACCGTTGCTCTACTTCCACAGCTTTATTTAAAAAAAATCTCACCGACAGAGAAAAGTGAATTAAAGTCAGAAATCACGTGAATCGTGATTCATCAACGGTCCACAGTTTTATCTAAAAAAAATCTCAGGTGGGTGCCACATGGTTCCATTCATTCTCATAATTCATTATTAAAGAGATTAAATGTAAATTTTAAAATCTAAAAGTAATACCACATCAGTTTATTAAGGAGACCTCAAATGGTCGATTAATAAGCGGTCAAATAGGAATGAAATTTGATAATAGCATTAGCTGTAAAATTGTTTATATCGGCCTTAGATTATATTCGAGTTTTGCTAAATCAATAATTATAAATGAAATTAATTAAATATGATAATGAAATTTAAATGAAAGTGGTTAAAATTACACTAACAAACAGAGAAATAAGATTTTCTAATATTTACTTTTAAAGTTACTTTTGATTAGAATGAGGTTATGTATTGATAAAACACTATTTTATGTAATATTATATATGTATTTTTTTCATTAAAAAATTGATTAAGGTTAATAAATTTTTAAATATAAAAAATAACTGAGTTTAGAGGTTTATTTTACAACCCAGTATAATGTGTAAGGGTGTCCGTCCGTCATCAAAGTTGAAATTTTGTTATGTCGACCAAAATAAAAAATTTAAAAATAAAAAAATTAAATAACTATACAAAACATTTAAATAATGTCCCCTCATAAAAAAAATTACAGGTGTTTTTTTTTTGTCTCTCAGCTCATGTTAGATCGGTATTTAAGATGGATCTATGCTAGTTCTAAATTAAATACAAGCATATTATCGATTAATCTCATCAATAATTAGGCTATAATGTCAATATATCTATATTAAAAATGAAAGTTTCCACTAAAAAAGTTTGTGCTTCTACTTGTTTAGGACCAAAATTTCATTTTGTTCATATTAGAGTACATCATTAGAGAAAAATTCATTACTTTTTAGAGAATATTTAGTGTTTTTTTTTTTCAATGGAGGAAAAAAAATCCAAAATCACAAATCTAGAAAATTTTTCCTATTTGACATATAATTTCCTCAACAAACTAGACAACCTAAAGGGTGGTTTTTCTAATTTTACTGCATTAAAAAAATAATGATTTTTTCTAAAAATTTCAATTTTAAAAAAAGTGTAAAAAATGTAAAATTTATAATTCCAATTAATACAAACATAACTTAAAGCATCAAATCACCAATAGGAATGTTTGTGAACAAGGTTCTCGTTATTTTTCTTTTATGTAAGTGACAAAAACTAACATCCAAACATGATGGTAACAGTGAAAAAAGTATAAACAAAAATAAGATAGACAAAAATTGCAAATTTTTACAACTTTAAATTTATCTCTAACTTAGATTAAAGGATGAATATAATTGTTAGAAAATTATTTCAAAAGAAAATATTTATAAAAGCTTGGATTTTGAAAAGTTGATTCAAAGTTTTTTTGAAAATTGAAAAGATAAAAAGGTTGGAATCTTATAATATGGAAAATTGAAAAGGCATGATGGACATAAGCTCATAGGGTGTAGAAAAGACAGTGATAGGGTGTTTTGTTAATGCACTCTATGGTGTAAAGGTCGCCAATTTAAAACTTCATGAGCAAATATCCAGCCATGCTAAGGGCTAGTGTAACTCAAGCCAGTTGCGAGCCTCAGGTGATTTTGACAGCGTAGATGCCTTTGGGTCGCGACTATTCAAGCCACAGGTTAGGTGTGTCAGTCACCTTAGGACCCACATTACCTAGCAAACAAAAAAAGAAAAGAAAAGAAATGGTGGACATGGAAGATAGACCAAAACCCCCCCATAATGAAAACCATTTCCCTTTAACGAAAACTTTTGAATGCATTTTTAAACATTTTTCCTGGAGTAGATATAAACTGGAAGCATGCATTAGGATAATTTTGAGATCAAAATATGGGCCTCAAAATAAAAAATATACTAACAAAATTAACTTTAAAAGAACCAATAGGATTAAAATGATGATGTCATCCCTAGGGAAAATATTTTGGAGGGAAAAGAAGAAACCTACTTTTTTTAATCATAATTTTGGCTTATCCCCTTGTAGATTCATCAAATGTCAAGAGTAGACACCCATTCGATACATAATTGAACTCCATGTCCAATGAGTACCTACTATGCATACTTTTGAGTAGATCCACATCGAAAAAGATTGAAAACACCACATTTTGTATTTTCAATATTTTTCTATATGGATCTACTCAAAAGTGTGCAAAGTGGGTGCTCATTGGATGTGGAATTTAATTCTACATGCAATAGATGTTTACTCTTGACATTTGAGTGAACCTACAAATAGATAAATAAAAAATATAGTAGAAAAAGTAGTTTATTTTCTTTTCTCTAAAAACTCATAAGCCTTATTTTATTATTTCATTATTTTCCTTAGGAGACCCAATTTAGACCTCAAAATTCCCTAAAATTGAGCCTCCTTGCTCTTAATTCATACCTATCCATTCAATTTTAATCAGCTTACTATATACTTCCTCCTTCAACCAGTCAACACTAAATTTTTGAAGAGAGTGGAAGGTTTGGGATTCTATTTTTTTCATTGGAAGCAAAATAACACTTTGATTGGAAAAACAAATGGCTTCTACCAATCTCTAATTTGGTTCACCTCTGTCATCAGGGAATTCAAGACCAAAAATCAATCTAACCTCTTATCTATCCTTTTAGAGCCTCCTTTATTGTTATATTAGGTTGGAATTAGTTCTAGGAGCTCCACCTCTAATAATCTAGCTTCTTCTAACTTTGTATTTGAAATATGTCACTTCCTTCTCTAAGTCAACATTCAACCCGAGAGATCTTCTCTAGAAATGGGTAAAGTTAAGATTTCCTTGATAACAATCTTCTTCTCTTTAACAAAATGTCGATAAAAAAAACTCCAAGAAAATCTATTCCTCCTGATAAACACCATAAATATTTATAACTAAGATAGTTTGACCCAATTCCTTGAAGATGAACTTGGTTCACATATGAATCCAAAACGAAAAGTCTTAGAAACTCAGAAAAGAAACAAAATTTCTACTTCCCATTAGAACCCCACTGGAGTGCGATTATTATATCACTAGACATAAAATCCTAGTTACAAACAAGCTAGCTCTAGAACAAATTATGACCTGTAGGCTAGGTCCATGGTTTATTATATCAAAATAATATTCAACAGGTGAATTTCTACTTACCTAACGAGTAAAAGCCTTTTTGGATGAATTCCTAGAACCCTTAAGTTGATAGATAGAATTATCATTTAAGAACATTTTGGGGAATTTCCTTGCCCAAGGATCCCCTCTAGGGATTTTTCTCCCCTTATTTAATCTCTTCCATATCTTTGTGTTGAGTAGGTCTTAAGAATAATTTTCTCCTTACTGAACCTAATGTCGTTCTAAAATTGCTTATTATTCCAAATTCCTCGGACAATTGTTAACTCCATTCCCCATTATGTCTTTCTTAGAATAAAAAATACCTTCCACTTTCGTTCAACTAATTCCCACTCGGACTAATGGGACTCAATCTCATCCACAGTCCCTACAACATGGGGATGAATGCCCAAAAAGAAAGAGAAAAAACACATGTTTTCCTCCCCATAATTCTCAAGAAGGGCTGAAATTAGAGGTCTAGTTCATGGAATTTCAAGGAATAATTAAATCCTCCTTTTAAACAACCCATACATGCATGAACCATAATGTAAATAAATTTCACATTGTTATTTTCTGACATTGGCAGATCATCCTAGTTTTAAAAGATGAATCTTAACTAACCCTAGGCCAAAATATTGAACCTGGAGCATAACCTAGGATAGGGCTCCAACATGCTTGAATTTGGTGATTTGGACTCCTACCAAAGGCATACATGTTCTAAAATATTTAAATCAATACCAAGCCCATAAAATTTGTGGTTTGTTCCAATGTCATGTCCTTGCCCAAAGTTATTTTTAATTTGGATCTTCGTCTGTTCACTTTTTTCCTCTTCACTTTTCACTTCTGATTAGCTTCCAGGATTTGATACTCTTTACCCTTTGCAACACCAGAAAAGACTCTAAGTCTAGGCTCTTTTCCACAAACAGAGTCCTAAATTAGAGTCTTGTATCTAGCAATCATTAAGAATGCTTTATCTACTTTTCAAGTAGGACGACATTGCTATCCCTTACAGGGGTATGGATTACGCCATATTTTCATTGGAATTCAAAATATAAAAGAATTTATTCTCTGAACAATTTGTTATTCAAATTGTTACCATAGGTAGTTTCAAAAAATTTAAAAATTTTCATATCACATCTAAGCGAATAAGAGTATGATTTCACTTTGATAAAATTTGACATTTTAAAGTTCAAGCTAAAAAATAAGCTTGAAAAGTAGAAAAATGATCTGGATTATACCATTATATTGTTTGTCATCCATCTCGATGCATTTGGAGTGGAAAATGTAGAGGAATCAACTCACGGAACTGCTTTTACTAGTGGGACCCAGTTTCGTGAAATGGGGTCTCAAACCTTTTGGGAGCATTTTGAGGCATTAAACGGCATTTTTTTGGGGTAAAACTTTACCAATTTAGTGTCTCACCTTTTCATGTTTTTCTACACACACGCACATACACATATATATATTCCAACGATGCAAGAAGTGCGTGAGTCGAAGTCCGTATGCAAAAGTCATGCCACTCAGAAGTTGAGCTTCTTGTTTTCACACCTGTAATTTGGGAGGATGCCACATGAGACCCCATTATTCATGGAAAATAGGCTAGCCACATTATTGTGATGTAAAAGGACTCTATAAGAGTCTATATTGTAACTCTAGTTAAGAGTTGATGTAGTCACACCTAACCACTAGTACACTATTGGGTTGTGTTATAACCGAGCCACTAGAAGGAAGGGGCATTCCATTCTTTCAAGAGAATTTTGTTTCATAGCTAATAAAAGATAACCAAGAGAGATAGGAGGTAGAGAACATAGAGAGGATTTGTTCACTGTAGCATCCCACAAACCACATGCATTACTTCTTTGTACCTGTAACCTTATTTTCCAAACAGGGAAAGAGAGTGAAGTAGCCTCACCTTCCAGCTGGGTTTTCTCCCGAAAGGGTTTCCCAAAGCCTCTTTTGTATCTTATATGTGTGTGTGAGATTATTTTTTCATTCTCTACTTTTGTGCATAATTTCCATTTGCATGTATGCACTAATTGTGGTTAAATTTACAGATCTAAAGATTTAAATAAATTGTAATAGCGTAGAAATTCATAATTTTAATATATTATTATCAGATATGTTCTGACGAATTGTCTAGTAGAATATCCACGACAATTTATGCATCAAAAAGCCACCTAGATGACTCAACCACAATTAACATTCTAGATCTATTCAGATAATTTAAAAACCTTTAAATCACATCTTTGAACAAAAAAAAAAAACAGATATGCATTGTTTTACTTAGCCTTTTATTACACCTTAATCCATCTCAAAGATAGAGATGGCCATGTTTGAGAGCCCATTCTACGTCGGAAGACTCGATTTCCAGTTTGGACTTCATTAATGTTGCATTTGAACACTACTTGTTCATTGAAACTCCACAAGTTCATGTGATTGGTTTGTATGGAATAGAAAGAGTTGGAAAGACATCTTTGATCAAAATAATCTACAACACATACAAAGTCACTGATGTATACATGATATTGTGATTTGGTTCATAGTTTCCTAAAATTGTTTAGAGAATCAACTTAGACATAGAATGAAATAGAGAATCAACTTAGATATAGAATGAAAATTTTCTATGAATACAGTTTCATCTATATCTAAATTGATTTTTCTCTCAAAAATCATGAGAGACCATGACCAAATCACAACATCAAATACATCAATAACTTTGTAGTTATTGTAGATTATTTTAGGAAACAAAATTTCTCCAACTCGACCATTCCATACACACCACTCATGTGAACGTGTAGGGGGTCTACTAAGTGTTAAATTTCTAGTAGCATACAAGGCTAGAGCAATTTTCAAACTAATAACTACTTCCAATGATATAATTTGACTTATTTTAAAACATTCCAATCATTAAGAAATTTTACTTGAAAATTTGAACCATTAACAATAGAGATCATAGTAAAACAATAAGGCAAGAGACACCAAAAATTTTGGTCAACAAATAGGGAAAAACCACAAAGGGAAAACCAAACAACCTTCCCTTATGAGAGAATCTCAAATTCAATCCAATTTGTACATCAATCAAAATATCATATCTTTGAAAAGACAAATAGACAAGAATCGACCATAATGATGACCTCACACAAGTGGCAAGCCAACTCTGTAACAACCTTCGTATATCCACAGGGATATGTGCCATAGACCCTCACATATGTTACATAGAAAATGAGCCACAAGTCTGCATAGTTCCATAGAGATATAGTGCCTCAGGCTTGTGTTGTTCCACTTAAGAGATATACCACAAATTCACACTTAACCATAGAAGATATATGCCTAAAATCGGCATAGGTTCCATAGATAATCTGTATCAGTATTCGCATATGTTCCACATATAATCTTTCTCATACTTCGCATATGTTCCATAGAGATTAGGAGCCTAAGACAACTCATATTAGCCTCAAATAAGATGATTCAAACTATGTCTGGAAGGAGATCAAATATGCACAATACATAGTTATTTGTCCATGCGAATAGGTATGTATCTTGGGTAGGAAGACTTGATCTTGGAGGAGCTTACTTGAGCACTTGTGAGGTAATAAACCAATAAATATAAATTCAAATCTCCTTTTTCTTTTCAAGGACATGAAAAATTCCTTTCACAATTTTCTTTTGAAAAATGCATGATCATGCTTGAATTAATAAGTTTCTCTTTTGGTAATACCAACTAGAGCTATAATTTTTCAATACTCCCTCTTAGCTAGGTAGGTATTTTTCATTCTCTCTCAAGATCAATCTCCTCATCCAGTCAACTAGCCTCTTGAAAAATGACCTAACTGAGTGATCAGATGTACAAGTATCATCATAAGGAAAGGTTCGTAGCATCAAGTTCATCCCATAAGCCAAAACCAATGGCATCAAGGTTAGAACCTAGCTAACCATGGGATCAATTAACATTGTTCACGAGGCAAAACTCTCTAACCATATGAAATTATTTCTCAGTCAATCAAAATGACCCAAGAGATTAATCAAAGTCAATCTCTTTGACCATCTCACCGGTCTCTCAGTTAAAATCAATAACCTGAGAGAGAGAACATAACATCAATATCCCCAATCAGTCTCATGGTCTCTTAACCAAACACAACAACTGAAGGGAGTAATCAGGATTAAACTCTCTAACCATGCCAATGGTCTTACGGTCAAACCCAATGACTTAAGAGAGTATACAGGGTCCATCTCCCTGACCATAAATAAGGGTCTCTTGGCCAAGATAAATGACCTAAGGGAGGAATCCCTATATTAATATCAAAACCCCTTACTATATAGTCTCTTGGTCCATGACCCAAGGGAGGAATCTTGATCTCGATGTCAAAAGGCTCAATCTCCCTGACCATATGGTCTCTTAGTCAAATGTGATGACCCAAGGAAGATCACTCAAAATCAACATCCCTAACTAATCCTATTGGTCTCTCGGTCAAACACAATGACCTAAGGGAAAACTCCAAGCCTCATAACCAACCTCCCTGACGACAAGGTTTCTTGGTCAAACTCAATGACCTAAGGGAGTAACCATAACAATCTTCCCAACCAAAAACCATGATTTCGTAGTGAAGCCCAGGGAAGATTCATGATGTTATTCAATCAATGCTTCCTCTATCCAAGAGAGGGATTCTCAATCATTCTAATATTCTATCGGGAGCAAACAAACTTCATATGGGATAGTGTATTTTTCAAAACATCATCAACTTTCTCACCAATAGTAATGTATTTGAGCCTCACAACTCTTATTTAGACAACATCCTGGATATAGTGATACTCGATAGTCAATGTGTTTCGACTTGTCATGAAATATAAAATTCTCATAAATATTCACACAACTTTATATATATCATGATTGATTCCAACACGTGGTCAAACAAATCAACAAACAATTTTAGAAGGAAAACTACTTCACAATGGGATGAACAATCAGCTATATATATTCAGTTTCAGTCATGCTAAATGCACAATACTCGTCCACAATATTCAAGCTAAGACAACATCCAAAATTGCTATTCAAAACAACCAGTCCAATCAAAATATTCAAATCCATGCAGCAAATAGTTCAATGAGCCAATAAGTAATATCAAATAAGTCAGCAACAGAGTCTCACAACTTCTTTAAATTTGTTATCATGGAGGTTTCCATGGACTTGTTGTCCATCATGCCAAATTTTTGAAGGATCTCAAAAGGGATTTCAATAGGCTTATGTCACACTTTCAATCCCATATAGTAATGCATTAGACCAAGACCCTTCAATCAGATCCCTCTTACACTAGACAAAGAGGTCCTCAGCCTCAGTTAAAAATAGATAATCAAAATCATGAGATCATATTCATCAATGGATCAACATTTTTCTAAATATCCATTAATTCGAGAGTACCACAATGTGTTTGACTTCATATCCTTCTCCCTCTTACTAAGGTACTTCTAGCCATCTTCATCTTGGAAGTCACAACTGAATACTTTTCGACATAGATCAAATATGATCCTTCTTAGTTCATATCTCAACACAAGTTTTCTTGTCACTATATTTTCTAAGTTCTTCCATTCTTTCCATCTGCTGCTACAGTTGTGGAAACATTCATCATGTACTTGCAATCCTCACTAGGAGGGCATGGAAGAACAATCACAACCAGGAAATATATACAGAGACAAGAGACTAATGGAAACATCAACAATAGTAATAAATAAGAAAGATACATACAAAATACTTATCTTTTAAGAACATGTTGGCTCCCTCTTGAACTTAGCCTTCTTGCATCCAACGTTTAAATAAACCTCATCCGCATCATCATCATCATGTCTTTCTTACAAGAGCTAGGTTTTCTTCTTTTAGCGGAAACGTACAATACTAGGGGTTTATCCAAAGACCATAGAGATTTCTTGTTCAAACCCATTTTCATACTAGGGTTTACAAACCTTCCATGTGACATTTTTTCATAAATAATATTTAGTCAAAATAGCTTTATTTCTTTAAAAAAATTCATCATTTCAATATTCAAATACTTGATTATTGCTTGAACATTATTAAAGTTGAGCCTTTTAACTTAAACACATAAGTTATGTTGTAACACCCTCCTCCCACATCTACCCAAGTAACTTCCCAACTGAGGTAAAGATGTGACGAGAAGTTACTATGATATGATTCAACCTCCTAAGTCATGTTAAGGAAGTGGAACCACTGGAAACACACCATACAGACCTTCAACATCGACAATAGGACTCCTAAGAACCATCCCAACCTTTCTGCTAACCAGCCCCTCAGCCCTAATGATTTTTTAAGCTATTAAAAAGTTGGACACTCCCACGCTATGGGCATGCCAGTGTCCAAAGAGCTTTGGATGTTCCCACAAGCCTACATGCATGCATGTGTCCAGGGACTATTTCCAGCAGAACTGTGCCAGCATTCGCATGATTTGAGGCACTTTTCAAGCCCAGAATTCCGACCACTACCTAGAACTTGATGTAACTTTTAGAATCCATTAAACACATGATGACAAGACTAATAAACCAAAAAATAACTCCATGACTAGGCCTGACCATCCCCAACTAGGACTGACATTATGTCAAACTCTTGGCATCAATGCAATCTATAGGTCTAGGATACAAGACAGAGCATGAATGACTGAAAACTCTTATGAGACATGAAAAGAAGGATTACCACCTTCTCCCTTGGGTGATTATGACATCAATTAGGTATTGCATCCATCATTTTAATAATTACAAGTAAATACATGAAATAACCATGACATGAACGTGTCAATTAACCATGCTTATAACCAGCATAAAACCATGAAAATAAAAGTGAGATAACAGCCATTAAATCCACATATAAATGAGTACAAAAGCAAGAGAACTTAGATTTTATTGAACATCAGCAAATTTGACCAGGTATGGGACTACCACATTCCACCTGACCATAGACATGGCTGAGCTAAATCTCTCTTCATCCTGTCACCCCCGTGCCATATTCCAAGTATGAATGTGGGATCTTATAAAACACATGAATCAAAACCATCTAGGGCTTCCATAGGCCAAACCACCTCAACCCATCAAACAATGGTTCCACCTCATGGTCGGATATCACAAAACCATCACTAGATTGGTCTCTACCCAAGCTATCTAGAGATCCAGAGCATTTGTTCTAACCCGGCTTCTAGGAATAGTAACTCAACCCACAACTATTGTCGGGATCTAGAGCATTTGTCCAACTAAGGATCCAACTAGTAACTCAACCCACAACTTATACATGGATCTAGTGTGTTTGTCCAACCAAGGCTCCACGACTAGTAACTCAACCCACTAAGTGCTCTAGAGTGTTTGTCCAACCAAGGCTCTAGGAATAATAACTGAGCCTAAGCTGTCACAGGGCTCGAGAGTGTTTGTCCAACCTAGGCTCCAAGACTAATAACTCAACCCAAGATGTTACAGGGCTTCTAGAGTGTTTGTCCAACCAAGGCTCCAGGAACTAATAACTCAACCCAAGCTAAAGGAAACATGAGAACCAACTGTAAAAAACAAAGAAATAAACACACAACACCATGGCTATCTAGGAAATGGAAAGGCTAGGAAAATCCACTGTCAATCCAGCCAATCATCCATGCCAATGATAGATCAAAACCAGGAAAACACATGCATGTTCCATGCTTGCCAAAACTAACAAGGAAATCATACATACAACTCAATACCTACAAAGAAATCTAGTTGTAGTTGTTGATCCTGATGTCCTCTTGTGCTTTCCGACTCTTCCTTTTCCTTCTTGCTCTAAAACTCCTAGTATGACACACTCTCTAAGAGTGCTCCAAGAAAACTCTAAGTGTCTCAAAGTATGAGAGAGAGAGAATAGAGAAAGGGCTCCAAAACTGAATTGACCAAGCTTACTCACTATCCTCATAAGCCTTTTTGTTAATGAGGGCTTCATTTTCTTCATTTTCCATTATTTTCCTTCAATTTCCTCCTCACATGGAACCTATGACCTTTCACCTTCCCTTTCTCCTAATTTCCTTTATTTTCATAAATAAAATGCCAATAAATGCCTCATGCCTTTCCAAAGCCTTTGCCATTGCCTTTGCCAATTTACTTAGCCATAATAAACTGAATTAACACCCACTAGGATGTTTTTCCCACCATTTAGCTTAGAATACATGTCCCATGACTATGGTCTTATATATTTTTACATGGATTTTTAACCAAGGCTGTTACATCTACCAATTGCACGTCTCTCTTGAGAAATCTTAAATTTGAAAGAGGACATGGCCTCTTCATGCAATTATACATGAAATGTATATTTTCAGTGCAAATAATACTTTGTGACAATTTTCAAAGAAATTATTCCAAAAAATTGATACTTGTCACTTCATATCTTCAAAGATTTGATTCTTGCATACAAGCTTTCTTCAAATATTAACAAGATCATCTTCTTGAGAATGCCTTTTTCCTTCATAACTTGAAGGACTTAACACTTAAATAATTTCATATGATGCTTCTGAACATGATTTACAACATCATCATACACGTCTCATATTTCACTTGTGTGACTACAACAATAATGTCATTTTACCTTGCCATATATATTTCTCAAAGCATGGACTTTTTCATTTTTGTCCTAAAGGATTTCTACATCAGATATGTCAAGACAGAGCTTCCAAAATAATTTATGACAATACATATCTCATATGTCAAACCTTAGATTTGTAACTTGGACTTCTATCCTTATGAAATATCTAGGGGGATATCAGGTCAATTCCTGGTGAATCATTTTGTCCTTCTTTCATGAATAGAATAGATACCCCTTTAAGCTTTCATCAAACTTCTGAATCGATTTAAAACCTTGACTCTTTTAGAAGACAAATTTGAAGATTAGGATATTCAGTTTAGGGGAGAAAATTAAGAGACTTGCGGCCTATTGGAAGACTTCTCAGACTCATCCACTTGTTGACGAGACCTGTGTATGTAAAGATAAGCTCATCCTCCTTTGGCTACTAGCTCCATGGTTACAATGGAGCAACTTTTGAAAAGACTTCAGCTTTAGCACATCATTTTTATTCAAGGATTTCACCAAGGAATGATTCAAATTCTTCAACTGAGGAAGAACAATCACTTCTTAAACTCTTCATCATAGTTCATGTTTTCGCTTCAAATCACACCAGTAGCACAAGTGTTGCAGGAGAGACAAAAATCCTCCTAGAGACAACCTCTGGGTTGATTGTAGACCAGAGCCTAGGACATCTTAAAGAGAGGAGTGCCTTAGAAGATTATGGGTGGGGTTTCAGTTGCACTTGAATTGTCACGTAATAAAATTAATAACAGGGGCTTGGCTCAATAGGCCTTCATTAAGGTAGACTCAAGCCAATAGATGGATTGAAATGCGGGGGGTATATTGGGGCAATCTCAAAGATTAATGGCTTCCCTTGGTGACCGACACACAACAATGAGACAACTCAATACTGAAGTTGTAGTAATGGTGGAGAGGAGGAAGGAAGGAGGGAAATAGATGCATAGGGTTGTAACAAACAGAATCCTAAGCAGCAATGTTCCAATAGAAAAAATGGAATTCGATGTATGGGGTTGTAAACAACACAGAATCCTAAGAAATATTTTCCAATATAAATATGGAAGAGGAAGGAGGTAGAATGATAGAAACAGTGGAGTACTTATTGAGGTTTCATGCCTATAACATGGGTACCTCTATCACCAAACAGTGTGAGAAATGTTGTGCTCATACAGGTACTATGGGTTAATCCAATAACGTAAGTAAATCCATGGTTGCTACTGGTACTGTAGGCTATTGAATAACACAAGTAAATATGTAATACGCAAAGGCATTGTTCTCTATTTAGCAGCCAAGGTAAATCCATGAATCAAGGAGAAACCAACAATCTCATTACACTATTTCAGAGAAGGAAGAACAACTTATGAAATGAGATTACAGAAGGGAAAACATACTGCACATCAATCATGCTTGGAATCACTAGAGAGTTCATTCATCCAATATGAGTCCAACATACCAGTCCATAACATCTAACACCACATCAGTCAAGTTCACCATGAATAAGCAAATAGAACCAAAATGGCATCTCAGAATTCAGACTACTCGGTGAGAAATTCCAGAACCAACCAACCCTTGTTAAAGTGTTGCTTCCCCCTTTTTATAAGAAGAGGGGGAGCTAGAATTATAGTTTACAAAATATCTTAGCCAGAGCTCCAACTGTCCTGCTAGACTAGCTGTTTAGGCCTATGTAAGGCGTTGTTTCCCAAAATGATTACAACCGGGATTCAATCCATTCTTGGAAATAAAGAAACTACATAATAATGAGAAAGAGAAGGAAAACATAAATATTATGGAGGAGGTGTCCCTTTGTTGTTCCTTTGGAAGCCCCTGGTCAAGCAATGCCTCTGTCATGATGCACTTCCCATGCTACTTGTCCAGTTTCTGTCAATTCTGCCTTAACTGTCTGAGTAGCTCGTTCACTAGGGTAGGGAGTGGGTCGACTATGAATTCCTTTTATGTTGTGGCAATGGAGTGTGTCTAGGTAGTCCTTTACTTCGTGATGGAGTGGGGCACCATGCCGTGCCATTAAGTCTTCCTGAGTCCCCCACCCCATATTGATCTACCACCACACCATACTTCATTCACTACTTCAGCTGTTGACCCATACGTCTTCAATGCACTGTATTGTGTTATCAGGGTTGTAAGGCGGCGAGACTTTTACTTTTTAAAGTGTTGCAGAACGGCAAGCTTTGATGCTCCTTGGCCCCTTTTGTTTTAGCCCCTTATACTGTTGTTTTCTAGGGGCTATGACCAATAGTTTAGCCTTCGGGCATTGAGACCTTTAGAAATGTGTTCGGGGGCCTTTTTCCTTTGTAACACAAAATCTCATGCTTCGGCGCTTTCCCAGGATTGCCACTAAGATTTCTCTTTGAACCCTATAATCACTGATCTGCAGGGTCGGGTCCACCAGAGGTATCGTAATTGCACTGTAGGAGGGGAAAGACCCTTTACCCTTTCTCCATATCATGGGCGAATTGTCTGGATGTGAAATCCTCATGAGGTAGAACAAATAAATCATCGCATCCGTGAGGATTTCTAGCATATCGCAATCACAGGCCGGGAGAGACTGAGGTGCAAGAGTGCCTTAGCCTGTGTGATCGCCGATCACCGATCTACAAGGGCTTACGTCATTACTACCACGTGTCACCCTATGAGTGGTGACACGTGTCACCAGAAAATGCATCTATAGGACCCTTGAAAATGTTGAAATTGAGTGACACATGTCCCCTGTATGGACACGTCACTTTCATACTACCACGCCATTGATGGCGTCAGCTTCCAAGTCATTCATATGGGCCAGTGGGACTGCACCACGTGGCCCCTTGGAGGTGAGAGAAATGGGGCCACCCGTTCCTGTTTTTGCATGCATTTCCTTTGTTAAATGATTTTGGTCTTCCCCGATGATTTAACAATAAGGGCTCGAATTATCAGTGATTTGCGCTATCGACTTGTCCCCCTCCCCCCACAATTCCTTAAGGATGGCCCATCCTAGGATTGTGGGATCGTGAGACTGTAGGACTGCGGGGCTGCAGGATCAAGGAACTGCGGGACTGTGGGTTGCAGGATACCGGACTGTGACATAGCTGATATGTGGGATGCAATATGAAGGATTACGGGACTGCCCACTACGGGATTGCGATATCTGATATGGCCGATATGTGAGATTACAGGATTTACTATGATGTTGCGAGATGTGAGATTGCAGGACTACCGGACTTTCCCACCACTGATATGTGGGATTTACTGTGCCCGGGGCCCCTGACCTCCGATATGCAATTTTCCTTTGTATTTGGTCCTTTCCTCCTTGCTTTCCAGGTTTTCCAAGGTTATCTTTAATCTGCTTTAGCTTCTGATCCAGAAGTCCGTTTTTGGACTTCCATATACCGTTGGAAATATCTTTCCAAGAACTGTGCAATGGATGGGGTACGATTAAGCTCTTATATCATTTTTTGGCTTGGGAAATGGATTCAAATTCACTGCTCTTTTGCACTCTTTTCACAATTGCAAGCATATTTAACAATAAGTGACAACAGTTCCTTCCAATTTTTTAGAATAAGTCCACTTGTAACATATTGGTTAGGGTCTGCAAGATCTGCAAACGACTTGGTTTTTTTTCCACTTATGTGAACTTTAGTGATACCTTCTTTCTGAAGAATCATCATCCATAGATCACTACTATATAACACATATTGCTAATGTAATGCAACATTTTACAAAAATATCATACTTCAACCTTTCAATATAAAGGTCACATGATTCCCTTTATATGTTATGACATACGTCTTGATACATGACTTGACATCTTGATAGAACTAATATTAAATTTGTAACAAACAATGTCTTTATTTTTTGTTTATAATACATTAGCTTCAAAAAATTCATTCCTTTGACAATACTTATGACTCTAAATCATGAGTATCATGCGAATCCTTTCAAAAATTTAGGGAGTTGAGAATCAATCTTACTTCCATTGAGCTGAAAATTACTAGATTCAGGGGAGAATATTGATGAAAATCTTAACACATACTTATATTCAATCCTTGACAACAAGCCTAAGAATGTTGCTAAAGGAAATGATTCCAAGTGAGTATACTCAAACAAAATTGCAAACATACCTTATGCTTATAGATTTTCTACCTTTGACTTCTCTTTTCATAGGCTCGGCTTTAAGGTATCGATTGAGCTATAACTATATAGACTTATTCAAACTTGTTGAAGCTTCTTGACCTTGGAACAATGCCTCATATTTAGTTCATTCTTTGTGACATCTTATCAAGAGAATGGGATATGCTTCAATAATCAAGGTGTAGCAAAAAATAAAAGTTATTTGTCTGCATCCTTCATAATGGTGAATTGCTTCAGCCTTTCAAGGATCTCAACATTTAAGGAGATATGAACATTTTGCTTTACTTATGTTTCTTTTTAAACACCTTGAATAGGACATGAGACACATTCTCATCTTTGCTATAGTTTACATTGATTAAATTGATTAAGTCTAAGGCTTCTTGGATTTCTTAGATCTTTCTATGCCCTATTTATAATTTTTAGAGATAGCTTACTACTTTTGATTGCAATATTTTGGTAGTCTTATTGAATTTGAAATAGATGCATTTCATAACATAAACTAATGCCCTTATAAAGCTTAACTTGGATGGTTTGAGAATATTTCGTCCATTGAGACTTTTCCGTACTTGCAAAACATATTAATGTATTCCATAGAGATTCATATCTTATGGACAAATATATGACACAAACTTCTGATTTTTCGGCCTTCTTTAATACTTATGAGGTCAACCTTTGGATCTTTTGAGGATTTTCGTCTGATAAGATAGACCTTGACAGAGGTTTAGTTTGAGATTAGATTTAGATCTGATGAGATAGTAATATCCCTTTGGCCTATTGAGACTTAATGTCCATAAGTTAACTTTTTTTCATATGAGCTAAATCTAGATTGAAACAAAAGATGAATTTGGTTTAATGATGCTCTTAAACCATAGCTTTGAAACCATGTTGATTTTCTAGTCGCATATAAGACTAGAGAAAGTTTCAAACTGATAACTACTTCCAATGATATAATTTGAGTTCTTTTAGAACATTCCAATCATTAAGTAGTTATATATGAAAATTTCAACCATTAATAATAGAGAAACAATAGAAATCATAGTAAAACAATAAGACAAGGGACACAAAAAATTTCAGTCAATGACCAGGGAAAAACCCATCAACCTTTCCCTATGAGATAATTTCAAATTCAATCTAATTTGTACATAAGTTAGAATAACATATCTTTGACAAGACAATTAGACAAGAAATGACCAACATGATGACCTCCCACAAGTGGCAAGCCAACCCTCTAACAAACTTTGCATATCCATAGAGATATGTGCAACAAACCCTTGCATATGTTATAGAGTGCCATGAGCCACAAGTCTTCTTAGTTCCACATTTATATAGCACCTCAGGCTTGTGCTGTTCCACATAAGATATATACCGCATATTCACACTTAGCCATAGAAGATATATGCCTCAGATCTGCAAATGTTCCACACATAAAATACCTCAAAATTCACATATATTCCACATATTATATTCCTTAAAATTTTCATATGTTCCACATAGATTAGGAGCCTCAGAAAGCTCATATAGCCTCACAAAAGATGATTTGAAATTTTCCTTGAAGGAAATATAATAGGCTCAATATATAGTTATTTGTCCATGTGAATAGGTGTATCTCATAGGCAGGTTGAGTTGACCTTGGGGGGGTGACTTGAACACTTGTGGGCTAATATAACAATAAATCAAAATAAAAAATTTCGTTTTCCTTTTTGAGGCAATGAAAAATGCATTTTACAATTTTATTTTGACAAATACATGGTCATGCTTGAATCAATAAATTTCTCTTTTGAAAATACCGACCACCACTATAATTTTTCAACACTAGGTAGAGTTTCCACTTGTCTAAGCAAGTGACAATTTTTCCCAAACAACGATTTTCTTGTCAGAATCTAGCAATATTTTTTTTTTCAAAACATTTTAAACTAGGAGTGTTTGAATCATTTTTTAATGGTAGAAATGGATTCAACACCTTCAAGAACCCCTGGAGCACCTAAAATTCTAAACTTTAACAGTTGTAAACTGTATTTAAAAAAAAATTGTTGGATTTCATCAAAATCGTGCTGAAAAAACCATTCTTTTCTAGGAAAAATCATCACCTATTTAAACTATGCTTTATCTTATATAGCATGAGTTTCTTTAGATCCAACTAAACACTCTCCTCCTTTTTCAAGTGGGCGCCACTCACAAAAATGTGAAAACACAAACAAAATATTTGCAAATCAAGAATTAATGAGCGATGAATGATGTGAGTTTTGGAATCTGATAAAGACATTTTTCTTTGTTTGACAGTGACATCTCGAATTAAAGTCCTAAATCAAGTGAATTATGGACATCCACTATTTTATCTATTTCTTTTGGCTTGTTGACAAAGAGGAGTCGTTTCCGCATGGTTCTAATTAATCTCTTCATTTTAAAAAATCAAAGCAATGCATTATTGAAGACATATACTGTTTTCTTTTCAAACAGTGGGAAAACCTATCAGAACTTAGTTGTCAAACTAGTAGCAAGGGAAACCATATATGGTTGTTATCCGCAAATGAATGTTGATTCATCATTGTTATTCAAGGAAAACCATGCCACTTGGAATGACCTGCTGGTGGTCCATAAGGGGGAAGGCTTTCACTCCTGCTAGATGTCTCTCAGTCTTCAATTGTTAACCCGTTTCCTTACATTTTAGGAAGAGGAGCTCTTAGCCAAGCAAAAGCAGTTTCAGGGCATACTCTAGGCCCATAAGACATAAACTGTTAATTTTAAGTTCTTAGAAGCATAAAATAAAATAAATTCAGTATTAAACAGATTAATGTAAATTTTAAAATGTACAAGTAATACCACATGGCTTTATTAAAGAGACAATATGTCAATTTTATAATGGTCGATTAATTAGTGGTCACATATCATTTTTTTTATTATTATAAAATTATAAGGGATAAAAATCAATAAGAGTATTAACTGTAAATTTGCTAATATCGACCTTCTATTATATTTGAGTTTGGCTTAATCAATAAATGAAATCAATTAGTGTGATAATGAAATTTAAAAGAAAGTGAATAAAAACAATTAACTAAGGGAAATGAAGTTTTTCAATATTTGCTTATAATATTATTAGTCCCTCCCGAGGGAGGAATCTAACAATCGATTTTTCGGTTGACCCTTATTTGTTAAGCATTGACTAGTGCAAATTATAATGTTTAGCTTTAGAAATGAATATAATATTTTTATTATTATTGAAAAAAAAATTGTTAACATTTAATTGGACAAAAAATTGGATCTCTTATTTTAGGCTTGGTGTCATTTGTCCCATGCCACCAATAAAGTTTTCTAACCCTGAACACTCACTGGTATTCACAGGAATCATGCTTTTGGAAACAACTTTTCAGGATATCTTGTAACCCAAGTTCAAAATAGAATGCAAATATCACTAACGAAAACCGATAAAATTTGCTAACCCTCTTGGCTGAGTAAAACTTTAGTTGAGTTTGTTAATGTAATTGTTTTTCTAGTTTTTTTACATTCATTTATGAGTTTCCTTTTGGTTTCATCTCATATTAAATATGATTTTCTCTAATGTTTTGTATATCATTGTCCTTAATATTGTGCAGTTTAATTTTCCCTGTTATTTATCATATTTCCTCTAGAATTTCATGCACTTGAGTGGAACTTCCATATATATGAATTTCCTCAGTGTTTTTGGCTATGGTGTAGTTGTTTGAAGATCTAAAATTGCACATGGAGTTTAAGAATGTCAGGCTAGGTTTTGGTAACTCCACGAACATGTGTTTCCTATTAAGAATAAATTTAGTATATACAAATAGAGGAGAGACTCTTGGGATTCATATTCTAAGGTCTCTTTATATTCTTATTTTTGGATGTACATATTTACAAATATTTTCCCAATCTCTAAGGATTAGGTGTCAACACTCCCTACCTTAATTTGGAGGGATGTTTGTAAGTCTAAGCATCATTCTAAATATTTCAAACTTTTCTCTTCCAAGCACTTTGTGAAGATGTCCGCAATCTGCTAATTTGTGGAACAATGGAATAAGTGAATAGTCTTGGCCTCAACATGATGTCGAATCAAATGTTACTTTGTATTGATATGCTTGGTTCGATCACGGAACTTGGGATTCTTGGCCAATTTTATTGCAGAAATGTTGTCAATCAAAAGAGGAGTAATTGCACTTGTTTCTCCTGCAAATCTTCAAGAATTTTCTTAAGCCACACAATCTCCCTAATTGCTTCTGCAACTGCCACATATTCTGCCTTTGTTGTGGAATCTATTGGAACTAATTATTTGTGTGACCTCCAAAAGACAACTCCTGATCCAAGACTCATAACATAACCTGAAGTAGATACTCCATTGTTTTTATCTCCATCAACGTCTGAATTAGAGTATCCAATCAAGCTCAAGTCACCCACCTGTTTATATTTGAGTCCAAATCCTTGATTTCCCTTCATGTACCTTAGAACTCCTTTTGCAGTAGACCAATGACCCTCACAAGGTTTTTGCATAAACTTGGAAAGGATTCCAGCAACAAATTAAATGTTTGGTCTTGTAGTAGTGAGGTACTTAATACTTCCTACGAGTTGTATGTACTTAGTTCCATCCTCAAATTCATTTCCTTATTTGGATGTGAGCTTTAAATTTTGTTTCATTGGAGGGGAAAAATGATTGCATTCAACCATGCCAAATTTGTTTAACAAAGCTCCAATTTACTTCTTTTGGGAGAGGAATATTTATTTTTGATTGGGTTACTTCAATACCCAAATAGTAGTGAACACATCCCAAATATGTCATCTCAAATCCTTTCCTTAATTCTTTATTTATGGATGCAATATAATTTTCATTGTTCCTTGTCATTAGTAGATCATGTACATACACCACAAGACATACGCCAACTTTTCCAACCTTATTAACAAATAAAGTTCCATCACCAAGATCATAATTTTTTGAAATTTAGTTTCAGAAGATTCTCAGTCAATTTCTCATACCATGCTCGCAATGCTTGTTCAAGGTCATACAAGGATTTGATAAGATTTCATACTTCATGCTCCTATTGCTTCACAACAAATCCTTTTGATTGAGACATAAAAGAATTTTCTTTCATATCTCCATTCAAGAAAGTAGTTTTTACATCCATTTGATGGACTTTCCATCCATTTTGAGCTTTCAAGGCAAAGAGAGTCCAAATGGTAGCTAATTTGTTGTGGGGGTAAAAGTATCCTCATAATCAACCCCTTCTTTCTGTGCAAAGCCTTTTTCCATGAGCCTTTCTTTATGTTTTTCAAGTGAGCCATCTGATTTATACTTGTTCTTAAAGACCCACTTGCAACCAATCGAGTTTTTCCAAATGGAGGGTCCACCTACTTATAGGTTCCATTCCCTATCATAGCATGATACTATTTTTGCATTAATTATTTCGATTCATCATGAGAAGAGACTTCTTTAAAGGAAGTTGGTTCAAAATTAGTAGACAAATTTAATTCACAATCATAAGAAACATCCATATCAATAATTGAATCAGAATCATCTACATCACCTCCATTCTATCTAGTAGAGCTTCTTGTTCCTGTCTTTATAACATCATTAGCATGAACACTTTCAAGTGTCTTAGTGATCCATTTTGGAGGACATTTTTGAGATTGCCCAAGTTGTTCAGTGGACCGAGATGGGGTTGAATCAAGATTTATCCTTCCAATTCTCTCAATCACATCACTCAAAGTGTCTTCTTGATCAATGACTAGAGAATCATGAGGGGGAGGGCTAATTTAGAAGGAGATTCCATAGATTTATCTAGGATAGGGATCACCCCCTTCAAGATGTGGAATTTCATTATTGAATAACTGAATCCTTTTTGCATTCCTGAATCTGTCGAAGTGATCAAGCTACCGCTACACAACATTGTCAGTTTTGGAAGATTCAAGAAAAATCACATATCTAGATAGTATAAACTTATTATTTACTCCATTGTAGAGATGATATGCTTTGGAGGTATCTGAGTACCCCAAGAAGACACACTTTCGAATTCTTGCACCAATTTTGTTTCTATGTTCCTTAGGAATCAAGGCATAACACGTGGAACCAAAAAACTTGAGATGCCTCACCGAAGGAATGTGGCCATACCACATTTCATAAGGAGTCTTGGTTTTTAGAGCATGAGCTGGACATCCATTTTTAATATAAACTGCACATAGAATTGCATAAGCCCAGAACATCAGCTTAACATTTTTGAAAAACAACATTGAATGGACCATATTTAAGATTGTCCTGTTCATTATTTTAGCTACACCATGTTGTTGAGGATTATAAGGCACAATTGTTTGATGTTGAATCCCATGTTGGAAAAGATGGTTTTGAAATTCATTTGAAGTATGTTATTTTCCATTATTAGTATGAATAGAGCCAATATGAAATTTTGTATTGTTTTCAATCCATGCAGGAAAGTTTTTGAAAATTTCAAAGGCTTTAGATTTGTTCTTCAACGTATATACCCAACACATTATGGTGTAGTCATCAATATAAGTCATAATGTATTTATTTCCATTTGTAGAAGGAATAGGCATACGACCATCACATTGCTTCAATTTCCTGGGAATTGTTGGTAAAGTAGTAACACCATTTCTCTTTAATAAATGAAGATTATCATAGTTTAGATTTCCAAATCTAGCATGGCATAAGAGACTGGATGGAAATGTACTTTCATCATATGGAGAACTGTATGCATAGTTATGTGCTCGAGCAAAGGTTACTTACAACTTCAAGATTCTTTCTTATTTTATTCATGTCATGAAAAGTGAGTAGTTTGATGTTTTTATCACCTTAACTTTGCCATCAAACATGTGAATGGAGTGCCCTTGTTGGTAGATGTGAACCACGGACATCAAGTTTATTTACTATTCTGAAAAGTAGAGAATATCATGTAGAAGAAAGTCAGGGAGGCCAAGAAATTTGAGCCTAATGGTGCCAAGTTCAGATGGCTTGAATTTTGACTTGTCTGCAAAGTAAACTTCTCCATTTGCAACAGTCACTAAAATCTTCATAGAAGTCCTTCTGATAGGTCATGTGGCAGGTTTCTCCTATATCAACCAACCATGCATCTTTCCACAAAGCAAGTGAAGTATTAAACAATTCTTCAGTTACTCCAATATTGCAACATGCCAAATATAATGAGTGGATTTAGGTGCTTTACCTTTCTCATCATTTATTTATTTTCTAACTCTATCCCAAGAAAGCTTGCATGTGGAAGCATCAATTCCATTTATGTTATAGTGTATACAATGTAAATTAGGTGATCCTCCTTGGTAATGTTTTCCCTCACGTCTCTGTTATTTTCTTTCCATGTCCTCTTTTGCTACCTCTTCCTCTAGAAAAATCTTGTGCCTAATTCTTCTCTTTATGTGCAATACACATAATTGTCTTTCTCTTCCCAGAATCTTTCTCTCTTTCTGCAAATTTCTCTACAAGAGAGTCAAAATTAATTTCTTTAAGTTTTCCACTAGCTTTTAATGATTCAAGGTAGTGAGAATATGTGGGATATAGTGCCTTGACGAAAACTATGAGAGGAACATCCATTTTAACACCAGTGGCTTCTACATCATGCATAATAACTATGATTTCAAATGATAGGGAAAGGGGATCATCATATTTCAATTCAATATTGAAGAGTTTGATCATTAGTTGGACTACTTCAAGCTCTGAGTGTGAGTCATATATAAGTATTTAAACTTCTTTAAGGCACTAAAGGCATTGTTAAATGGTGCAATGTGACAACTCACCTCTTGATTTACTGATGCAAAAATCAAGGCATAGGGCTTGTTGTTCTTGTTCTCCCATATGGTGATCTCTTTGTTAGATGTGGGATTTTCAAGTGGATTCCCAGCTTCTCCTTCACAAACACCTTTCCATAGTTCATTGAAAATGAAGATATGCTTTATCTTTCTAGACCATTCTTGGTAGTTCTCTTTGTTAGTGATAATCACTCCAAATATTGAAATGAAAGAATGCATTATTAAATAAAATTGAAACAAATGAAGGCTGCAATAATAATCTCTTTAAATGTGCACCAATATTACAATCAACAACTGTGTAGTAGTATCAAGTTAATCATATATTACAATAGCATGCAATATGAATTATCTCTTTCTATGCACAATATTTTCGGTACTTCTCTCCTCCTATAATGGAATTTCACGCGTGTTCTCCTCATGGAACCACCATCATATTGTTTCCACTAAGGAAATTTTGACTTCAAACTTTCGATCATATAATTTTTCCAAGTTTGTGACTATGTGTGAGAATTTTCCTAGGGTAGGTAGTTTTCATTCATGATACCAATTATTTGATGGCAGGGAATTGGTTACAAGACTTAAGGATTCTGTAATAAGTTGTGAAAGACAATGATGATTGTATGGCTCATGGTCATGGTCATTGGAGAACTTGTACGAGTATTTGAAAACTGAGACAAGTAACAGTGTAATTAACAAACAACAAGGTATAAAGTTATCTAATTAGAAAATTCGCATGGTAAAGTATATCAAAACAGAGGAGAATAAAACCCTAGAGATGCCAGAACCTTATGTTGTCTTAATAATACGTAAATGACATGTATGTGTTAATGGATTTCAAAATACAATGTAGAGAATCAATATACAAAACGGACAATGAACAGAGCAACCTTTGTATTCAAGCATGCACAGGGAATAATATAACTCACTGCTTCATACCGGAGATTGAATGCATAATATTACTCACTGCTTCATACCATAAATAAGTGCACATATAATGAACTACACACATATCTCATGAACTACACACATATCTCCTCTTACAAAGTTCAATGGTGAATGTCCAATACATAATCATTGTGATTCAATGCCTTCAATGTTTTGTATTCCTTCAATACAACGCACAAACCAACACAAACTTGAATGGAGATTGGTTCAACACACTCATTGCTTCAACATTTTGTATTCCCTTCAATACAACATACACTTGGGAAAGGCAGTGTTTCAGTGAAGGACCTGATTTTTGCAGTAAGAGGATTTACAAAGAGGGAAAAGGAATGCAAAATTGAGACCCACAGACCTACGCTCTGATACCATGTTAGGAAATTTTTTGGTAACTCCATTAATGTGTGTTTTCTATTAAGAATAACTTTAATATATACAAATAGAGGAGAGACTCAACATCTCCATCATTAGAAAATGATATTTGAACTCAAAAACAAGAAGCTAAAGGTACTCTTCAAGTTGCAGAGGGACCTATCAACCATATGTAACATCCTTGGTGAAAATTCCATGTAATAAAAGATAAAAATAATAACCATGGATGAATGGGACACTTAGTCCAAGTTGAATTTTGGGCAAGACATCCTAGGGAGTGTTCATTTGGTTGTTTATGGCTAAGGAAATTGGCAAAGGCAATGACTAAGGCTTTGGAAAGGAAAATTGGCATTTTTGGCACAATTAATTATGAAAATAATGGAAATGAGGAGAAAAACGAGGTGAAAGGCCACAAGTTTCATGTGAGGAGGAAAATGAAGGAACATAATGGGAAATGAAGAAAATAGAGGCCTCATTCATAAAAAGGCTTATGAGGATCAATTAGTAACCTTTTGTTAGTTCAGTTTTGGAGCTCTTTCATTATCCTCTCTCTCTTTCATACTCTTGGACACTTAGAGTTTTCTTGGAGCACTTTGGCATTGGAGCAATATAGGAAAAGAAGGAAAGAGGAAGAAAAGATCAAGCAGGGAAAGGCAGGATCAAGCAGCCACCACAGGCTTCATTGCATGCATGGGATTGCATGTGTTTATTTTCTACCATGGCATGGGTTTTTCCAGGTGTGAGAGTATTTTCAGTCTAGCCTTGCCATTTCCTAATAACCTTGATGAGATGGGTTCTCTCATTCGGTTTATGTGGGATGGCTGGGTTGGATACGAAGTTGAGTAGGGTGGATCTTCGAATTGACAAACACATGGTGTAGTGGTCCCTAAACCAGAATGAGGATGCATGAAGCCATTGGCCTAGTAACCCATGAACCAGACTGTGGGTTGCGATAACGCTAGATTATGTACATTGGTGGGCCTATGAATCCTTTCCAGTGAATGACAGTATATACGGTAAATCCAAGAGCTAGATTTTCTCTCCATTGGGCCTAGATATTTCGGGATGGAAAACACGGTATGCCTGGAGAGTATGTGTTGATGTAGGGCCTAGTGATCCCTAGATTAGACTACGGATGCACGGTAAAGCTTGAGAGACCAGGAGGCACTCAAATTCCTCACGATGTAGGTGGAGAACGACATCCACATTGATTGTGTTTTTTAATATGTTCTATGAGTCCCACATTCATGCTTGGAATATGGAATGAGGGTGACTGGCTGAAGAGATGTTTGGCTCAGCCAATCTATGGTCGGGTGGAACGTGATAGTCCCATCACTGGTTGGTTCATTGCATTGATTAATGAGAAATTCATTCCATTGTTTTTCATGTGTAAATGTACTGATATATATATCGAATTTGATGGCTGATATGTTCATTGTAATTATATTCCTATTATGCTAGTTAGATGTATATTTTGTGACAGCAGCCATGTATGGCTCTCAACATGTTTTTACGTGTATTTGAATGGATATGGTATCTATGACCTAATACGTGATAAGGCAACAAATTACATGAGGAAAAAATGGTTCATGGGGATTCTCAGATAAGTATGAGATCCCTACACTTAATTCTATTGTTTACACCTATAGGTTACATGTTGACAATATGTTTGATGAAATGCCTGTCATGGCTATTAGGGGTCTGGTGAAGGTCTTGATCAATTATTTACTTTTGCATCAGTATTTCCCTGTACTTTACTTGATTATGAGCTTTCATTCCATTCTGGGTAGTGGCCTAGGCTTTGGGCCTGAAAAATTGGCTTAAATCTCAGGGTCGCTGGCATAGATCTAGCAAATTTAGTCCACAATCACTAGCAGGTAGGCCTATGAGAGTGAATTTAGGTATGTGGTCGCTCCCTTGCCCATAGCATGAAAGCAACTATGGCCTCAAAGGTCCAAAACAACAGTGGGACCCAGGGATAGGCTATCTGAGTGGCTGACTTGTCTCCTGAGGGTTCTTTTAGTGATGTTGGATGACAATGTGTTATGTTTCATTGATTCCACTTCCTTAAGGTTACCTAGGAGGTCAAATCTAATCATAGTAGCCTCTCATCTCATGCTTACCCTGATTGGCATGGTTACTTGGGTGGATGTGGGAGGAGGGCGTTACAAAGTGGTATCAAAACATGGTTCAACTCTCGAGCTGGATGAGTTGAATGTGTTGGCCATGCATGCATGTCAATTTCATGTGTGTCTCTTACACTTATATACTTGTTGCAATTTCTTGATGTTGGATTAGGGTTGTAGTAGGTTATCATGGAGAATTTGACGTTCATTTTGTGAAGAATATTTGACATGAGTATGTGACTGACTGTATATGGTTATTTTTTGCTTACATGTGGATTTTATGGCGCCTACTCACATCCTTGTACGTTAGGTTATATTTTGAATATTTTGATTACATGTATCAGCATTGTAAGTTGATTGCAAGAACTGATCGATTATGTTCGACTACATGCGTTTATGCATATTTGTAGTTGGTTAGGCATTGCTTATGCATATTTTCAGTTGCATGTAGCAATGTGTATAATGGTGTAATGGTTGTTGTCATGCATGAGGTCACAACATGCATTGTTGATATGGCCTTGCATTGATGACTGGATCCTAGTTAGAGTGATGTTTATGTATTGATGCATTTACTTGTGTATGTCTATATGCTACTATGTTTATGTTATACATGTATCATGTTGATTTGGTGATCTTGTAGACAAGGTATCCTCCCCGAGCTATACTAAGGTACGTTGGTTTATTGTGATTTGGTTTATCTGACATATTATGCATTGCAGGAAGAGAAAGATTAAATGGCTAGCAAGGTGATAGACTACGTAGAATCTCCCTAAGCATCGGATGAACAACGTGGTGTGGGGTATACTTCTAATTTGGTTGATACATTGAGAAGATTAAAGGAAGAGATAAGGAGTTGTAAGGTAGATAATGATTGGATCATATAGACATAAGAGAAGCAAGCAGAGATCAATGTTATACTTCTTTAGAGTTTGTCAAAACTGCAGCATCAAGGGCTATTTCGGATCAGCCATGCACATGAGGATGGGACTAATGGAACATATGGCTATAGATCTCCTGGTAGACACAGGTCGGATAGATATGACATAGTGAGAGATGGAAGGTTGTTGGACACTCCAGAAAGGAGGGGCGATGAGTACATGTATTATTCTAGTTCTGGTTTTGATAGACATCCTGATCATCATCGCTATCATCCTTACAGGAGGAATGATAGGGGATACTTGCTAAATGAATTCAAGAAAGCAAAACTACCTACTTTTGATGGAGATGTGAAGAAGCCGGAAGATGTAGAGGCTTGGATACTTGGGATGAACAAATTCTTTGAGTTGCATGAGTATACAAATAACATGAAGGCTAGAATAGATATCTTCAGCTTGAAAGGTAAAGCAGACATCTGGTGAGAAGATGTTAAGCGGGTTAGAGACATCAGGACATATGACTTGAGCTGGCAGGAATTCAAGAGGCTTTTCAGGAAGAAGTACTTGTCAGAAAGGTACTACGACAGTAAGGCTAAAGAATTCTATGAGTTAAAGATGGGATCAATGACAAACGAAGAGTACACGACCAAGTTTCTGGAACTATTGAGGTATGTACTATATCTTACTGATGAGAAGGCTAAAGTTCAACGATTTGTTAGTGGTTTCCCATTAGAATTTAGAGATCGGATTGAGTACGATGAGCCTTGGTCTCTTGAGGAAGTTATTGGAAAATTGAAACATTGCTATGAGCAGTCAAAGCATAAGAATGAATCTCATCATGGATGGAAATGAAAGGAAAAAAGTAGAAGTAAATGGCAACCTAAGAGGATAAGACCTCAACTTGTAGATGGGAAATAAAATGTGGCTCCGTAAAATATATTTAATGCATCTAGACAGGGACATGGGTCACAACAATAGCGACAACAACATAGAGGTGAGGGCACTGGTCGGTCGGAGTGTTGGACATGTGGCGAGGAACACCTTAGGAGAGATTGTCCGCAGCATCAGGGTGGAAGGTCTAAGATATACAGTGCAAAGGAGGCACAGACCATTAGGAATGTTGGCTAGAGTATTCCTCATATTTATGCAGTAGTGGACAATAGACAGACAAAACACCAAACATTTATCATTGAGATGGACGGTAAGCTTTGTGATCAAGTTATTTCTGTTTTGATTCACCCTGGATCTAGTTATAACTATGTTAGTCCTAACTTAGTGGATAAGTGTGGTTTGAGTAAGGAATTGCATGCAGAGTCTTGGTTAGTGCAGTTGGTTGTAGGTACAAAGAAGCGAGTTCATCATTGGGTAAGAGCTTGCGCATTTGATTTAAATGGTATGATTACAACAACACATTTCAGTGTGTTACTGTTAGGATCATACAGTATGTTGTTGGGCATGGATTGGTTGTATCTACATAGAACCAAGGTTGACTATGATGACAAAGCTATTGAGTGTGTTGATGACAATGGAGAACCAAGAATCTTGCAAGGTAAGAAGAAAGCCACATCAGTTAGGATGGTGACAATTATGCAAGCAAAGCATAGCCGCATGAAAGGATGCAAGCTATTTGCAGTACACATTTCTAGTGATAAGGGTAACGAGGTTGAGGATGCAGATATGTTGAACAAATATCTAGTGTTGCTGCAGTTTCAAGATGTATTCCCTAAGGACATTACAGAGTTTCCACCTCACAGGGAAGTAGAATTTTCTATTGAGTTAGTGCCAGGGGCAACTCCAACATCGAAAGAACCTTACAAGATGAGCACACTTGAGTTGGTTGAGTTAAAATTGTAGCGGAAGGAAATGTTGGATAAGGGATACATTAGGCAAAGTGTATCACCTTGGGGTGTACTCTCAGATTATGCATTGATTACAGGCAGTTGAACAAACTGACTATCAAGAATAGGTACCCTTTGCTGAGGATTGATGACTTGTTTGATCAGCTGAAGGGAGCAACAGTGTCCTTGAAGATTGACTTGAGATCCAGATACCATCAGGTACACATCAAAGAGGAGGACATTTACAAGACTGCGTTTAAGACTAGGTATGGGCATTATGAGTTTTTTGTTGTTCCATTTGGCTTAACTAATTCTCTAGCTACATTCGTATGTTTGATGAATAGTGTGTTGTGTCCATATTTCGATAAGTTTGTTATTGTGTTCATTGATGATATACTGGTATATTCTAAAAATGATGAAGAGCATGACAAGCATTTAGCAGCAGTGTTGAGGTTGTTGAGGGAGCATTAGTTTTATGATAAACTCAACAAGTGTAGTTTCTTTCAGTATGAGGTGCACTACTTGGGACATGTTATTTCCAAGGAAGGCATTGTAGTAGATCTAGAGAAGATAAGGGACATCATGGAGTGGGTAGCTCCTAATAATGTGGATGAGGTGAGATCTTTCATGTGTCTGGAAGGCTATTATAGGAGGTTCATCAGGAACTTCTCACAGATTTCTTATCCTATTACATCATTGCAGAGGAATGGTAAGAAGTTCGAATGGACAAAGGAGTGTGAAGCTAGCTTTGAGCAACTTAAGCAATTGTTGACGCATGCACCCGCACTATAGATTGTAGATCCAGATAAAGAGTTTGTGGTATGCATAGATGCTTACAAGAGAGGGCTTGGTGGAGTCCTTATGCAGGACAGACATGCGGTATGTTATGAGTCCCAAAAACTAAATGAGCATGAGCAGAACTACCCGACACATGATCTTGAGCTAGCAACGATTATACATGCATTGAAAATGTGAAGGCACTATCTTCTTGGCAGGCGATTTGTGCTTATGAGTGATCACATTAGGTTGAGGTATTTATTTGACTAGCCAAATTTGAATGCCAGGCAGGCTGCAGGGTTGGCCACAATCAATGAGTTTGATTTCGAGATCAAGTACTTCAAATGTAAAGAGAACAGGGTGGTAGATGTTCTTAGCAGATGGGTATAGGTAAATCACTTGGAAGTTGTGAGCTCCTATGGGATGAACTTACAGGATAGGATCTTGCATGTAGGACAACAGGATGTCAGGGATATGGAGATTGTGCATAGGTTGCAACAGGGTGATAGTACCGGTACAGGTCATTGTACAGGTACAGGTATAGGTGGCAGTATAGGTATAGGCATAGGTACAGGTACAAGTGTAGGTATAAATGGCATGGACTATCATCTTACAACAGATGGATTGGTTAGGGTTTGAGACAGAATATATGTATAGGATAGCAGTGAGCTCAAGAAGGTGATCTTGAGGGAATTTCATGCGAAAACTTATTCAGGTTACTCGGGTTATAAAAAGACACTGACAACGATGAAGAGATATTACTATTGGCTTAATTTGAAGAGGGATGCAGTAGAGTTTGTGGCGAGATGATTTGATTGTCAGCGAGTGAATGCAAAGTGTAAACATACAGGTGGACTACTACAGCCAATTGTGATTCTAGAATGGAAATGGGAGGTCATTTCCATGGACTTCATCATAGGGTTTTCGAAGACAATGAAGCAACATGATTCCATCATGGTCATTGTGGGCAGGTTAACAAAGGTTTCACACTTTCTTCTGGTGAAATATACGTTCTCAGCTAGTGATGTGGCACATGTATTCATCCGAGATGTGGTTAGACTACATGGTGTTCAAAAGAAGATTGTGTTAGATAGGGATGCGAAGTTCACTTCCAAGTTTTGTAAGGAGTTATTTGTAGGTTTGGCATAGAGTTCACCTTCATCAAAGCTTATCATCTGCAGAAATATGGACGGATAGAGAGGGTCAACATGATATTAAAGGATATGTTGAGGATGTATAATCATCAGAGGAAGTGGGAAGAGTATCTCCCTTTAGTCGAGTTTGCATACAACAATCGTTATCAGGAGTCATTGAGGATGAGTCCTTTTGAGGCATTGTATGGGCGGAGTTGTAACACTCCCATTAGTTGGAGTGATCCAGTTAGCAGAGTATTGATTGGACTAGATATGTTAGTAGACATGGAACAGGAGATGCAGGTGATAAAGAAGAATCTAAAGGCAACACAGGACATGAAAAAGAGTTATGCAAATAGAAACAGGTTGTTCAAGGAGTTCCAGGTTGGGGAACAGGTGTACTTGTGCATCAAACCGAAGAAGAGCTCCTTACGGATTGGTTCATGTGCCAAGCTGACACCATGGTTTTGTGGACCCTTCAGTATCTTTGAGAGGATTGGGCTAGTAGCCTATTGACTTGCACTGCCTCCGACAGTGAAGGTCCACGATGTTTTCCATTTATCTTTGCTTAAGAAGTATGTTAAGGATGTTAATCATGTAATTGACTGGTTTGTATTGTAGGTGGAACCAGATGAAGAATTCCAGCTGAAGCCTCAGTGTATATTGAAGTAAAGGGTGCTCATTCTCTGAAACCGAGCAATCGAGCAAGTTAAAGTGAAATGGAACCACTTTGGGCCCAATGAAGCTACATGGGAGATGGCGGATCAGATGCTGGCCATGTATCCGTCCTTGTTTTCTAGTGTAGGCAAATCAGCTTGATATGGTGTTTTGGTATTTTCTTATGGTGGTTTGGTATTTGGTTATGATGGTTTGGTATTTTCTTATGGTGGTTTGGTATATGCTTTATGGTGGTTCGATATATGCTTTATGATGGTTTGATATATGCTATATGATGTTTTGATATGTGCTTAGATACGATGACTAGTATATGTTTAATATATGGTTTGGTATATGATTTGGCATATGTTTTAGTATCTATATTTATGGTGATGTTGCTATATGGACCCATGTGTATGGATGTAAATACCGTAACGAGCATTGTTATAAAGCTCCACTATGCGGTATGGGTGTCATGTCATTATGGTTATGTTATCATGTTATTATGCTATCATGTGGTTATGTTATCATGATGTTATGATGTCATGTGGATTGGCACTCAGTAGGATGATCATTGTAAATACTGCATTGAGTTGTGTTATAAAGCTCCATAAGCAGTATGTCTTCTTTCCACAGGTTCCTGAGGTATATGTGTGATTGAACACCGAGGGCAGTGTCCCCTAAGGGGGAGTCTTCTGTAACAACCCTGGTGAAAATTCCATGTAATAAAAGACAAAAACAATAACCATAGATGAATGGAACACTAATTCCAAGCTGAATGTTGGGAAAGACATCTTAAGGGGTGTTCATTTGGTTGTTTATGGCTAAGGAAATTGGAAAAGGAAATGATTAAGGCTTTGGAAAGGAAAAATGGCATTTTGGCCAATTATTTATGAAAATATTGGAAATTAGGAGAAAAATGAGGTGAAAGGTCATAGGTTGCATGTGAGGAGGAAAATGAAGGAAAATAATGGAAAATGAAGAAAATAAAGGCATCGTTCATAAAAAGGCTTATGAGGATCAGTTGGTAACCTTTTGTTAGTTTAGTTTTGGAGCTCTTTCATTATTCTCTCTCTCTCTCATACTCTTGGACACAAAGTTTTCTTAGAGCTCTTTGACATTGGAGCAAGAAAGGCAAAGAAGGCAATAGGAAGCAAAGATCAAGAAGGGAAAGTTGGGATTAAGCAGCTACAACGGGCTTCATTGCAGGTATCAACTTCCAAGTGTAATTTCCTTGCTAGATTTGGCATGCATGGGATTGCATGTATTTATTTTCTACCATGGCATGAGTTTTTCCAGGTGTGATAGTGTTTTCAGCCTAGCCTTGTCATTTCCTGATAGCTTTAATGAGATGGGTTCTCTCATTCAGTTTATGTGGGATGGTTGGGTTGGATTCGAAGCTGAGTGGGGTGGATCTCCGAATTGACAAACACATGGTCTAGTGGTCCCTGAACCAGATTGAGGATGCACAAAGCCACTGGCCTAGTAACCCCTGAACTAGGCTGTGGGTTTTAGTAAAGCTAGATTGTGTACCTAGGTGGGCCTAGGAATCCTTGTTGGCGAATGATGGGATATACGGTAAAGCCAAGAGGTGAATTTTTTCTCTGTTAGGCCTAGTGATTTCGGGATGGAATACACGGTAAATCCTAGAGTGTATGTCTCAATGTAGGGCCTAGTGGTCCCTGGATCAGACTACAGATGCACGGTAAATCCTGAGAGACTAGGAGGCACTCAAATTCCTCACGATGTAGGTTGAGAACTCTGGTGGCATCCACATTGATTGGTGTTTTTTGATGTCTTTTATGAGTACCACATTCATAATTGGAATATGGAATGGGGGTGATTGCTTAAAGAGAGACTTGGCTCAGGCAATATATGGTCAGGTGGAACGGTAGTTCCATAAATGGTTGGTTCATTGCATTGATTAATGAGAAATTCATTCCATTGATTTTCATGTGTAAATGTACTAATATATATATATATATATATATATATATATATATATATATATATATATATATATATATATATTATATATATCATTGTAATTATGTTCCTATTATGTTGGTTAGATGTATAGTTTGTGACAGTAGCTATGTATGTATCTTAGCATATTTTTACTTGTAACAATGGTTCATGATGATTCTGAGATAAGTATGAGATCCCTACACTTAATTCTGTTGTTTACACCTATAGGTTACATGTTGACAATATGTTTGATGAAATGCCTATCATGGCTAGTAGGGGTCTGGTTAAGGTCTTGATCAACTATTTACTTTTGCATCATTGTTTCCCTGTACTTTACTTGATTATGAGCTTTCATTCAATTATGGGTAGTGGTCTGGGCCTGAAAAAGTGGCTTAAATCCCGGGGTCGTTGGCACAGAACTGGCAACTTTAGTCCACAGTCATTGGCAGGTAAGCCTATGAGAGAGAATTTAGGTTTTCGGTCGCTTCCTTGCCCATATCATGAGAACGACTATGGCCTCAGAGGTCTAGAATATCAGTGGGACCTAGGGACAGACTGTCTAAGTGGTTGAATTGTCTCTTGTGGGTTCAGTTGGTGATGTTGGATGAGTATGTGTGACGTTCCATCGATTCCACTTCCTTAAGGTTACCTAGGAGGTCAAATATGATCATATTAGCCTCTTATCTCATGTTTACCTCGGTTGGCATGGTTACTTGGGTGGATGTGGGAGGAGGGTGTTACACCATATAAGTACTTTTCATCATTAGACAAACCTAAAAGTTCAATTTCATTCGTAGAGGTACCCGATAGTTTATTTTTTCATCAGAGGGACCTATTAGTTTTATTTCATCATCCACAAAAGAAAATTTGGTGGCAAGATCATCAACTTCAATTTACTCTTGACAAAGAAATTTCAAAATTTTCTTATCTCATCATCAAAACTGGCAATACTCTTAGCCTCAAATAGTACCAAAGGGACTTTAAAAGGACAATCTTTAGAGTGACCCAAATCATAAAAAATATTCACTCCTAAAAGACCTATAATGAACTTCAAGACAACATCAAAGGGCCTGCGAAGGAAACACAACATTGTCAATAATTTCAAGCAATGAAAATAAGGTATAGGATTTAGTTTTACAATGCTTTTTTATTTCATTAAATTTTAGAATTACATTTTTCATTAAAAATATCTTCCTTTCCCATGATATAAAATTTTTTGGTCATAGACCCAAAATTTTGTAATAAACTCTAATACTCTTTCTCTTCAAAACCCTAAAAATCTCCTCTCTCAATTGTAAGAAACCCTAATACTCTTTCTCTTCAAAACCCTAAAAATCTCCTATACCATCTCAATTTCATATATTCTTGTTTATTCTTCCTTTAAAATTCTATAAACTATTCTCTATTTACCTTATTATCTTACCTTATAAGCCATATGCAAGATTCTTGTCAAAAAATACTTGACGTCATAAAGTTTGAAAACATAAAAAGGTTTAGTTCTTCCAAAAGTACAACATAAGACAACTAGAGGACAAACCTTTTTTTTAAATTATGACATGAAGAATGGGATGAGATAGTGTTATGATGATATATAAAGGAGCTCAAATACATGGAAAATGTAGTATCATTATGAAAAGTCATTTTGAAAGCATAATCCTGCAGCTGGGAATTCAAGAGAACACTATTATCTAAGTGTTATAAATTTTTTACTGACTCAAAGTTATAATTTTCTGAGTTATAGATTGTAAAAATGAAGAAGATTTCTTAAGGAAATTGAAAAATAACAAGCTCAGAATCCAACGTTGATATCTAAGGAGGAATTACGTCCTATTTGAGAGCATAAGAAGTGAATTTCAAAGTTTGGTTGTATACTCGATTTTTCTACAAACAAGACTCATTAATGTTGAATGCAATTGAAATGTTGGATGGTGAATGGTTGAAGGAATGGTGATATGCTCTATCAAAACTTGAAAATGCCCCACAAATTATAGTGTCAGAACAAAGAATTGATTTTGAGTTTTATTTTAAAAAGGGTGGTATATGAATACTTTGTTATAAGGAGAGATATCTACAACCAACAACATTGTTTGGAAACACGACTTCTTCTCCAACGGGCAATTTTTTTTTGAAATAATCCAGGATCCAAACGCATGAAAATCCATGTTGGGATCATTACAGTACTCATGTAGGTAAGGGGAAATGGTTATTCTAAAAAATTCCACGTGTATACAGAAATACCCAAATGCACTTTGATTTTTACATTGAGTGGCATCTGAATATAAGCAAATTTGAAGCCAAGTTTTCAATGTCATACCACACATAATTTTGGTGTTTTTCAAGAAGGATTTGATCACACAGGAGTTGTCAAGGCTCATATAGAAAAAGCCTTCAGATTATTGAGTAAGCATATTAATGTAATAAAATCTAAAATTTCATAGCATGTATCTAAGTACCAATTGAATGTGTTTAACATGATTTTGTAAGCAAAAATGAAATCACAATTTAGACTTTTTTATGGTAAAATCAAGCGATTGAACACTCAGTGGATTTTTAAATATTTTTGGTCATATTCAACAATTTTATATGAAACAACCTCTTTGACAAACAACAAATCATATTTCTCCCTTATGTTACAAAATTAGGGTTGACAATTAATTGTTAAACAAATTGAAAAAAACAATTAATAAATTAATTAAATTAAACTAAAAAAAATTTCTCTCTTGATTCAAGAAATTAATTTGTAATGACCTATAGGGTGTTAATTGCTCAAACCCTGGAAACAAAAAAATAACCATTTTTATAATGAAATTGCCAAGATTAAAGTTAAGACTTAGGATCAAAATTTGAGTTTGAACTTCTGAGCATCATTGGTCTAAATTTTCAGTTCAAACAATATGAGAAATTCTTTATAATTAAAAAAAAAAAAAATCAATCTAGTCAAGATGAAAAATTCTTGATAATTTTTTATAAAAACCAGAGCCTATTAACTTTGTTTTTTAGTGGACAATCTATAAGTGACAACCTGCTTTGTTTAAAATAGTTTCAAAGAAATATAAGAGCAATTAACTCAAACTGTTGAAAATTCCTTTTCTCAACAACAGAGGTATTGTAATTCATTAAGGAGGTTGATTTTTTGAATCAAAATATCTCATATTGCTATGATTGGTTGATGATGAAATAGTAAGAGTAATTTTCAATGCATAGTGAACCTAAAAGTCTATAAAAACAATGATTAATAGGAAAACTAAAAGGGGTAGCGAATAAAAGGAAAAATGAGTGGAAAAATAGAACCTTATGGATTTGAGATAAACAAATATCATCTAGATACCCTAAAATTCCCGAAGGAGAAGGATTGTCTAGATTTCCTTTTAAAGTTTCAAGGATATAACAAAAATGTTTCAAAAGCTTTTGCATTAACATTTGATGGAAATTGTGCCTGAGTTGGAGATTTAACTATTCATCTATCAAAATATATATTGAGTCAAGTTAGAGGACTACCCTAGCAAGGTGAAAAATGGTTTAAAACTCAACATATACAAGATTGGCCATGGACTTATTTTATTAAGAGATCTATAACTAACCCAAAATGGAAACGAGGAATGCCTAGTACTTGGTTGCAACACCCTTACAGGAGATGCAAGTTTTGGAGAGATACCTCGAGTCACAAAATGGCTTATTGACACAATGCAATTTTACACACATCAAAGAAAATCAAACTATGAAGGAAGGGGACAAAAAGTTCGCAAAAAGAAAATAATTTGATCTCAATCCAAGCTTGTAAACAAAGAACAAAAATTTAAAGATTAAACTACTCATGAAGAAGCCAAAAGAAGGGTAAATATCCCAGGCACCTAAAGACAATGTAAATCTCCCTCTACAAGTAGCTAAGAAAGTTTGAAACATTTTTTGAGAGTGAGAAGTAGTATGAGGACATATTTTATCATAAGCTTGGAGGGATGCCAGTCCTTATTTTGACTAAGGGAATTCTTATGGGTTTTGCTTTTATTATTCTTTAAAAATGCATATTAGTCATTTATGATAATATTTACCTAGATTTTGGCCATAATAACACTTCCTAGAGGTATTTTTATTAAATTTTATTTTTTGGAATTTCTTGAAAATAAATGCATTAAAATGTGAATTGCATATTTTAGGAGAATTCACAATTAATCATTCATTGTTATGTTTCTAGGCAAGCTGGGTGAAAATGGAAATATGGGTTTTTCTTGCAAGCACCCCAAGATGGTAAAACTCATATTCCACTGATCCAGAGCTGTCTTGAAGCACCCAGTCAACATAGCCAGTCAAGTTGCTAAAACATACAACAATAAGCTATAAAAAACCCGGATCTATGTTTTTCAAGTTGAATCCATGATTTGAGTGATTTGAAGGGATATTTATATTAAATCCAAGTTATAGAATAGGTAACATTTAATTCTAAACAATATTTGTGTGCATTTTGTTAAGAACTTGCTTATAAAAGCAAAAAACTAGATTCATGTAATTTTTGGCTATTGTGATTTAAATCAAGTATTCAACCTAAGTGATTTAGATCAAGTTTTGGACCTAGCATTGGTGATTTATGTCAAGAAATGAAGTGGTGATTGAGTTTTAGTCCTCGATTTCCATCTTGTGTGCTTGCTTCAGCTTGGAGGCCCCCCATAACTCAAGTTAGTACATTGTGTTTTGTTGTACATTTGACAGGTAAATATTTGTGATTTCTTGTTAATATACATGTTTATATCTCTGATTTATGTCACTATATATTTAGGTTTTCATCAGCTTGCAAACTAGCTCACTTATTGGTGTAAAGCTAGGCTTGATAGCTAGTTTATAGAGTTTCTATTACATATCTTATTTTGTGACTGTAATTTCTATTTTCATGAAGCTTCTAATGTTTTTTTTTTCTGAATTAAGACTAATTCTATTAAGAAAAGACATATGGTACAAACAGAGCTTTCAGAGAAGCGAAGCTAAGGAGCAAGGGTGCCGGAAATGATATGAAATCAACCTCGGTCCCAAAGAGCAAGCACGACATGAGCGAAAGAGAACAGAGAGGATAGAAAAAACGAGTTGGTCTAGGGAGTCTACCCAGCATGGTCAGAAACTTCCAATCTACATTTTTTTCCTTTCTTGTTACTGACTTTGACCCAACCAATTTGATTTGGCTGGATCGGAACTACTTGCAGACTGATCTGAGCTGAAGGAGGAGATTCCTTGTCTAAATCAGAAGGCGAAGACTCATGAGTACGTTTCTGCGAGAATAAAGGCACAGAAGGATCCTTGGTGCAGGCTGAGGGAGAGTCCTTCGGTTGCTCCAAATTCTCCTCTTCCACTTCAATGTCCTCCTCATCAGAGCTAGAGGACTCTATGTCATCCGTAGGGGGTCTATCACAAGGTTTCCAACTCTTGGATTTGGATTTGCGAGTGATATTCTTCTTTTTGTCGAGGAACGCTGCACATGAGTTCTGGAGATGCCCCGTTTGATGGCAGTGGTGACACCTGAAGGCTGTATTATCATAGTCCAAAGTTTGCATCCAATGGAAGTCCCCGACTTTGAGGATGATCTGATCTGGCAGCCCTTTACTAATGTCTATTTCTACACAAATTCTGCCGTAGGTATATATTCCTTTCTCCCCCCTTGAAGTATCTGTTGCCAAGAAGCTGCCTAGGGTGTTCCCGATTCCTTGAAAGACAGCAAAATGCCATAGATGCGCAGGGAGATTTGGAAGCTTGACCCAGATAGGGAGCTTGGAGATGACGCAGTGGAGGGGTCAAAGTCTGGGAACTAGGGGGAGAGGAAAAGTCCAGTTGAACCCCAGAACCAGGGGCCCCCTGTTAAGGCTCTCTGGTAATCTTCATTGAAGGAAAAGGCTACAATAAAGAAGCCTTTCGAGCAGAAGAAGACTTTGCAGTTGTTGGTCCAATTAGAATGGATCCACTGGTATAGATCAGCAGTGCGGGGCCATAGTCCATTAAATTTGCAAATGAGGGCTGTTTTTGCAAATGTCTGGTATTGATCATCCAGAGATGGATGATTGATTTCAATGGTAGGGGTTTCCTCCATTTTGTCCACCAAGAAAGTTTTGGGAGCCTCGGCAGATTGGGCAGATTTCTTGGCAGGCTGTGCATGTACTGCATCTTTGTAGGAGAAACCCTTGGAGGCAGAGGATTGCCCAACTGCACCTCCCCTTAGTCGAAGTGATAGTCCATCACTGTGGCATTTCTTTCAATATTATAAAAGGAAAGAGGCAGATTGTTATCAAGCTGCTTACCTACAAAGAGGAGCCGCAGAAGGGAGGAAGGGATTCCCAGCCTCTGTTCAAGAGTCTTTGAGAGATGGCACACTGTGAGAGATGGCTGGACCCCAAGGAGCAGGGTTTTGCCTGTCAGAAGAATTATTTGAATCTGAAAACTCGCTTGCTAGAGATTAGCGCCTTCACTCATAAAAGCAGAAATAGCCGAACCCTATTTTGAGAGAGAGGGCTCTACTTTGAGCTCCTCCCTTTCGAGATTGCCCATGGGTATATTTGGCACATTCAGCAGCTTGGAAACCAGACTGGCATCGACGCGCTTCTCCACGCCAAAGCTCCCAATAAAATCCCACTGAACGCCCCTGCCGGTCGTGTGACTGTCGACTTCTGGCTCCATGACTGGTGACGCACGATCATTCTCCCAGTTAGTATTTCCGTCATCTATCAGAGCCACGGCAGTAACCCCAAACCTTCGCAGAGGCACCATTGCAATACCAGGAGCAGCCCCATGCCATAGCAGAGGCACCGCTTCAATGCCTGGGATCAACCTCTCACGTCTAGGGTTTTGCAGAGCGAGTTCCATTTTTCGTAGGTCAAGCCTCGTAGTCCTTGAAGCTTCTAATGTTGTTACAATAGAGTTTGATCAATTGGTGAATTGTTAGTTTAGTTAGGAAATTAGTCTCAAGTTACTTATCATTAAAAAGCCAACTTTACTTAGTCTTGTTTTGATGAAATATATCACTCGTTGTAATAAAATAGGTCTAAGATTGTTTTTCTAAGTTAAAATATTTGATAGCACCCAGGGGTGCAGTTTGTTGGCTAGCGAACACATTGCTAAGGTGTTTGTGTTGTTGTGCAGGTCACATGTTCAAACCTCATCTTACCCGTGCGCTATGTTTGGGGGCGGTGCAGTTGCACCTGGAGGTTATAGTGGCAGCCGTTGAGGATCGACCCAATGTCGTGCGAGTACGAGAGCCAACACGTTACCGATTTTGCCAGTAATAAAAAAAAAATTAAAGAAAAAAAGAAAGAGAAAATAAAAGAAAATTTAAAATATTTGATAAATATAAGTAGATGTGATTTGTTAAATAATAGACATCTAACAAAAATTCATACTATTTTTTGAGTACAAGTTACTAGTAGCTAGTTCTAGTAGTTAATAGTTTCTATGTCCTTAAAATATTTTAAGTTTTGAATATAAATTAAATATTAGATTGCATAAAGCATTCTCATATTGTATCAAACATTTTCAGATTAGATTAAAAATACATTTATAAGTAAAAAATATTATTGGCATAGGTTTTGGTGTGAGTTACTTATGGCCATCTTAGTTGCATTAAAAGCAAAGCGACAATTTCATTAAATCACTGAGTTATTAATGTTGCCCATAGATGTAGATTTCCTTGCATTTATTTATCACTTTCCTAGAGTACTTGACATTATGGATATCTATGTGTAGAGAACTTGGATTTATAGCAAAAATCATTTTATATGCCAGTTTGAAGTATTTATAAAATCAAGTACAGAGTGATTTTATTTAAAGCCCGTGTGATAGCTTAAGAGTGTACACTTGACATTATAGATATCTCTGTGTAGAGAACTTGGTTTTGTGACAGAAATCCCAAAATATGCCAGTTTGAAGTATTTGTAAAGTCACATAAGACTGATTTTTATTTCAAGTTTATGTGCAAAATTTAAGACTTTTTTAAAGAATTTAGTAGCTAATTTTGACTTAGGAGTGATAAAATATCTAATTTAACTCATTTCAAATATTGCAGTGTGCTTCAAAGTTTATGAACATCGAATTGATACAAAAATATGTCTTAGTTTAGAAGTTCTAAATTAGACTCGACAAATATTGCACTTGACTTTCTATGAATGCAATCTTATCCTGATTTTGTTTGATGCCATTTTCTTTATCTAAAGATTTTTTGAGAGTAACATGTGCAATTGCTAATTGGTTAAACCAATAACTAACAATTTGATTTTTTTTGTATTTAAACTCTATTTCATTTGTACAAATTGTGTTATACAATTCTCTTTTTCCTTGACTATGTTTAACAATCTTAATCTTTCTTTTATTATATGCTAACAATTCTAATTATCAACTTCATCAATGGGGTGACATATAGGATCATCTCCCATGTTAGCAAATTGTCTAATTTGCTTCGAGTGATTCCTTTATAAAAAATCATGCCTTTTCATTATCTTGTTACTCATGTCTTTGGATTGTTTAGGACAAAGCAAATTCTTCACATCCCATTTCTATTGATTTATTGGATTACGCCATTATTAATCTATGTAGATTCAATTTGTTTGACTTCACATTAGACTTGAGTTATAATATGATCCAAGCCATGTTGAATTTGAGCATTAACTTGGTTTTGGTCAATGCCTTTTTTTGGTTCTAATGTTAAAGAATAACAAAATCCTACACATCCAATTATTGTTGATTTGTTTGATTTATCTCATTTTAATGTCCATAGTTTCAGTGTGTGTGACTTCAGATTGGACTTGAGTTTTAGTATGCTCCAAACCATATTGACTTTGAGCTTCAACTTGGGTTTGGTCAGTTCCTTTTCTAATTTATTTGCATCCTCATATTGCTTTTCCTTCATATTGCAACCTCTTCAGTGATTGTTTTCATTTGAGCCATTTTATTTTCAGTAGTTGCTATATCCATAGATTCTTATTCCCCCCTCTACTTTCTTGCTAATGTAACTTTAGCCTATTATGCTTTCCTCTTGGTTGCTTCATCTTCTTCAACTTTCTCTTTTAGTGCTACTTCATTATGTTTTGACCTCTTCTATGCTTTTATTGCTTGTGTTGCCATAGCCTTTTTCCCTTGACTAATGAAATTTAACCTCTTGACTTAACCTTTTAGCTTTTGACCCTTGTCTTTTGTTGTCATCCATTCCTTGCTTTTTGTTGGCCCCAAAAACTTCCCTTTCCAACTTCTAAGCTTCATCTCCTTTATATCTCCCTCTACTTCTTCTTTTGAATATATAAGAGTTGTTCTTGTTGCTTGAATTCATCTTGAACTTGTTCCCATGACACAACACCTTTGTAAAAAATTTCATGTTTTTAATACTCATGAGTAAAAGGTTAAGTTATTCTCAATGGTTCCACATGCCTCGATACAAATCCCTTAGGATCATGTCTCCTAAATTAACCTTGGGAAAGTTTATATTCTAGCATATATTGGGACTCTATTCTTGCAAATTATTAGCCATGTAATAATACCAATACACATGGAGTATAACTTGATGCAATAATGCAAATATACATGGAGTAAAGAATGAAGGTTCTGCACTTGTTTTTATATAGGACCAAAATCCTATTTTGGCCATAAAAGGAGTAGGTAACTATGCATTGATGAGACTATGAAAGTATTAGTGAGAGTATATCAATAGGGAAAATCCATTATTTTCGAGAGGCTATTTCGTGATTTTTTTGAAATTTAATGCAGAAAAAGAGATTAAGATCACAAATCTAGAAAGCTTTTCCTGTTTGGCATTCGATATCATCAACAAACTAGTCAACTTTTAATAAATATTAATAACATTTTTCTGATTGGTGCTTAGGTTACTTAGAACTTTTCTTGAGTGAAGATTTTCTAGTTTTTCTCCATTGAAAGACGAGAGTTTTAACCAAAAAATAACTTTGGAGAAAAAGTGAAATTTACAATTTCAATTTGACATAGACAGAGATTGGAGCATCAAGTTTTCTTGAGTGAATATTTTTTAGTTTTTCTCAATTGAAAGACGAGTTTTAACCAAAAAAATAACTTTGGAGAAAGAGTGAAATTTACAATTTCAATTTGACATAGACAAAGATTGGAGCGTCAAATCACAAAAGTGAAGGTTTACTAGATTAATTCTCATTAGTTTTTTTCTTTTTTATTGATGACAAAAATTGGTGTCTCCTTAACTAGTAAGAAAAGTGCAAAAGATGAGCAAAAATAGTAATTTTTGAGAGTTATAAATTTATTTCCAAACTCAGATTGGAACATATGTAGTCATTAGAAAACTAATTTAGAAGAAAATGTGTAGATATTTACATTTTTTATGACTCAATATTTTCTAAAAAGTGAAATGGAAAAGGAAAAAAAAACTATAATTTTAATTTAGAAATTATAATTTGGAAAAAAAATATAAATATTTCTCAATTTTTTTTTTTTTTTTAAACCACATGGTGAATGGATAACTGCTTGGACTAATCTGAAAGAGACATAGGATCAACCTTAGTTGCTACCACTATAACACCAAGGATATATCCAGTAACCTGCAAACTAGAACATACCAAAATCTTATAATTTAACAAGAGCCCAGACTCACCGATAAGTGGAGTCAATAAGAGGAGTCTACCACACATCACTGTATAATATTTCCCAAAATCTTAATATATCTAATACTTTTTAATACTTTAAGATATATGCACACTAATTACAGAAAGGAGCTAGAGACAAGGGCATGGAATATAGAGAAAAAATTCTGCAATGAAAACCTGTTCCTTGAATGTCTTTTTAACCTATTTTTTTAAAAGTAGCTATAAACTGGAAGAATGTGGACTCTCCTCCATCTGAATCATACCTTTTCCATTCATTTTCTATCAGCTTACTGTGGTCGGCATTAAATTTTTTAAGGGACTGGAAAGCTTACATTCTGTTTTTTCATTGGAAGAAGAAAAACAATATGATTGGAAAAACCCATGGTTTCTACCCAAGCTCTGATTTTTTCCACCTCTGTCATCAAGGATTTCAGGATCCAAAATCTGTCTACCTCTTAGCTATCCCTTTAGAATGTCCAGCACTGTTCTATTAGGTTGGAACCAGTTTCAGGGGCTCCACCTCTACCAAGTTAGCTTCTTCTAACTTGTATTTGAAATATGCAATTTCCTTTTCCAGGCTGGCATTCAACCCCCGATCTGTGCCATAGAGAAGGTGAAGTTAGGATTGCCTCCGGTAACACTATTCTCCACTTCAAAAAATTGTTGATAGAGAAAACCCTCCAGAAAATGGAAAACCCTGCAGAAAATAGTTTTCCTCGTAAGCACCATAACGATTTATAAGTGAAGCAGTTTGGCTCAATTCCTGGAGGATGGATTTGGTCCAGATCCCTGAATCCATAATAGAAAGACGTTAGGAGAGAAAAATGTTGATCAAGAAAAACCCACATCAAATCTATTTTTCTTCATAAGAACCATAACGATTTATGAGTGAGACGGTTTGGCCCAGTTCCTGGAGGATGGTTTTGGTCCAAATCCTTGAATCCATAACAGAAGATGTTCGCAGAGAAACAAATTTTTTTCTTCTATTAGAACTCTACCACAGCTCCTAGTTACATAGTACACAGTTCCAATTACATCAGTAGACATAAAATCCTAGTTAATTAACGAGTTAGTTTTAAAATAATTTTCAACTTATGCTTTTGGTTTCTTTTTAATCAAAAGAATCTTCAGCTTGGGAATTCTTCCTAACTAGCATAAATATTTTTTGAGCGGTCCCTAAAACCAGAAAATTTCGGAACCTTCCGACAGTATTTTCCTTGTTCCAAGGACCGCTCCAGGGACCTTTTTTTCATCTTATTTAATCTCTTCCACACCTCTATGTTGGGCATGCAGTTCTCTCCTTACTAAGCCCAATGTCGTTTCTAGAATTAGTTCTTATTCCAAACCCCGCGGATAATTGTTAGCTCCCTTCTCCATTACAACTTTCTTAGATTTTAAAAAATTAGTTCTTATTCCAAACCCGTTGGATAATTGTTAGCTCCCTTCTCCATTACAACTTTCTTAGATTTTAAAAAAGACCTTCCAGTTTCTGACAAAGAATTCACATTAAGACGATTAGGGTTTATGGGATTCGATCTTGTCCCTACACTATGGAGATGACTGCCCGAGAAGGAAAAAAAAAATTTCCTCCCCAGATTTCTCAAGAAGGGCTGAAAATAGAGGTCTAGTACAGAGGTTGTTTCAACCGAACAAAGGCTCAAAGAGACAAAGAACAAAGAATAGAAAAACAAATATCTTAATTCAAAAAACAATGACAGAGGGATGACCGCCCCATTAAGCCAACACCGCTTCAAAAACAGAGTATGTTGCACCCAAACAAAGGCTCAAAGAGACAGAGGACAGAAAAAGAAACAGATGGGAGCTATAAGGTGATCTGAACCGAGTGAAGAAGGGAATATGAGATGAATTCCTGAAAGTGGATTGAGCCACGGGACCCATCAGCGGCTTTTTGACAAAATATCAGCATCCCAGTCTTGTTCACTAAAGATGTGAGAGGTTGATCATGAAATATGTGAGAGGAGGAGAGCGGATTAAAAGATAGAAACAGACTCTGAGTCTCTGATGATGGGAGAGAAGGGACGGAATCTGAAGCTAACAGTTATTGGCCCAATCAATTATAACTTTGTAATCCCCAAAAATGTCGATGTTTGACAGACCGATCGAAGAGGCCCAAAATAGAGTGTCCCATAATGCCGGAAGCTTACATTAACGAATAAGATTGTGATTTTTCTTTGATATGATTTGAGATTTCTAAATTTTAACTGTAGAAAAACCACCTAAATGCCGGAAGCTTACATTAACGAATAAGATTGTGATTTTTCTTTGATATGATTTGAGATTTCTAAATTTTAACTGTAGAAAAACCACCTAAATGACTCAACCAGAATTGACATTCTAGATCTATTCACCGAATTTAATTTTTTTATATCACATATCTGAACCAAAATATACGAGTTATGCATCATTTACTTTGTCTTTAACTACGCCTTAATCCATGTCGAGCCATGTTTGAGAACCCATTCTATGAAGACTACTTTGTTCACTGAAATTCCACAAGTTCGTGTGATGGGTGTGTATGGAATGGATTGAGTTGGAAAGACATCGTTGCTGAAAACAGTCTACAACACCTGCAAAGTTACTTTATACTTGATATTGTGATTTGGGTTACAGTTTCTCAAAATTGTTTAAAAATTAACTTAAATAAATTTACTATGTATACCATTTCATTTATATCTTTTTTTTCCCTCAACAATTGTGAGAGACTGACCAAATCACAGTATCAAAGACATCAATAGCTTTGTAGTTATTGTAGACTATTTCAAGCAACAAGATTTTTCCAACTCCACCACTTCATAAACACCAGTCATGAGAACACGATTGTAGAACGTCTAGACTTGCCACTAGATGAAGAAGAATTACCTGTTAGAAATTTAATAATTCTACAATGTTGAATCTGAACTTAATGTGGAATTAACATAGAATGAAAAACTTAAATGCCCAAATTGAAAATACCTCCAGCCATTGATGCTGCTCACACTCTGATTGCAAACTTTCTGCAACGCTTCCGACAGTTCCTTCTTTTGTTTTCTGGCGTTGGCTTGAAAAGAATAAAATTAACACTGAAGTCTTTAAGCAGCTCCACTCTTTGCAGGATGTTTGTTAATTTACACAACAGGTCAAGTTGAAATAAATTTCAATAAAACTTTTCATCGAATGAGTATCTTCCAACTCCGAATGGACCTAAGAAATCAATTTCAGAATCTTTATTGTCAAAAGATGCAATCGTTGTACATGTTTGTTCTGCTTGAGAAGTGCTCCTAGCTTTGCTATCCCCTGGACTTGAACTAGAGACCTGCCAGCAAAACGTCGTTGTCCACAATAGAGAGCAGAACTTCACGTGCTTAGGCAGGTTCAAAAGCGCATGGAGAAAAAAGGGGCGGGAGAAATCACAGAGAAAGGAGCAGAAGCAAAAAGAGATCTAGTCAACTATAATCTCTAGTAGCAAAGTCACCAGCACGAGTGGCATAGGTACTCTGCACCCAACGGGTCAAATCTGTGCA
>CM062819.1:776699719-776839719 GCA_031772625.1 Pinus tabuliformis | reverse complement strand
GTGGGATAAAATTTATTATATTTAGTCTAATTAATTACAATTTAATGTCTAAATAATCTTTATGTGATCTAACCAATCATGATATATAATTTTATTTAATTAAAGATGCTGTGGCTATTCTCTAATTAATTAAAATTATATGGATCACTAGACATTATTTCTTACATAAATTGCATAAACAAAACTTAACCAGAGAAAAAATAATGTTTCCTGAAAGGAGTAAGTCAAAATGACATTTTAAATAAACTCCATATCACTGTTTCTTGTAAAAACTGCCATAAATGACGGTAATAATTCCTCACAAAATAAAATTAAAATTAAAGTTAAAGCAGTCAGCATTATCGTAAATGACTGCAAATCGATTGTTCAATTTATAAACAAAACCCGGAGATAGACTGAAGCAGCATTAATCTATTTTGCACTTGCATAGCAAATGCAGTTCGAAGGCTAGCTGGCTTGACTTCAGGGTCCGTCCTTAAGTTTATAAAACAAACAAACATAGACAAGCAAACAAACTATTTGCTCACAAGATAAATAAAATTAAAATTAAAATTAAATTAAAGCACTACTTTACGCAAATTAAATATGAGCACAGTTATAAATTTATACACATCAAGGCAAAGATAAACTCAGCTCTGATACCAAATGTTAGAAATTTAACAAACAATGTTGAATCTGAACTTAATGTGGAATTAACATAGAATGAAAAACTTAAATGCCCAAATTGAAAATACCTCCAGCCATTGATGCTGCTCACACTCTGATTGCAAACTTTCTGCAACGCTTCCGGCAGTTCCTTCTTTTGTTTTCTGGCGTTGGCTTGAAAAGAATAAAATTAACACTGAAGTCTTTAAGCAGCTCCACTCTTTGCAGGATGTTTGTTAATTTACACAACAGGTCAAGTTGAAATAAATTTCAATAAAACTTTTCATCGAATGAGTATCTTCCAACTCCGAATGGACCTAAGAAATCAAGTTCAGAATCTCTATTGTCAAAAGATGCAATCGCTGTACATGTTTGTTCTGCTTGAGAAGTGCTCCTAGCTTTGCTATCCCCTGTACTTGAACTAGCGACCTGCCAGCAAAACGTCGTTGTCCACAATAGAGAGCAGAACTTCACGTGCTTAGGCAGGTTCAAAAGCGCATGGAGAAAAAAGGGGCGGGAGAAATCGCAGAGAAAGGAGCAGAAGCAAAAAGAGATCTAGTCAACTATAATCTCTAGTAGCAGAGTCACCAGCACGAGTGGCATAGGTACTCTCCACCCAACGGGTCAAATCTGTGCACAGCGGGGACAAAACAACCTCATGCAAGCAGAAATAAAAGAACACAGATAATCTGGAAGGACTTCCAAGCTCTTCTCTCTCAACTTGATGGTGTAAAAACTGAAGGGGATTGAGATGCAAGCTTGGGGACCAAGCAGATAAATATATAGCCAAGCTTCCATCAAGCTTCTGTTGGCTATGTGTTAGGGGTTCCACAGATCAAGGTAGAAAACTCCAAATGGAGTAATGGACCACTTCAGAAAGCTCCAACAAGAAATTAATTTAACTGCACATAGTTTCCTGAATTAATGGAATCGATTGGCAGATGGAGCTGATTCGGTGGCAGACAGATTCCAGATAATCAGGGACCGTTATGGGAGATGGAGCTTAACATTACCATCCCCTGCGGCAACTAGACTGCCACTTCACACACACCAGTCACCCGAACTTGTAGACCGTCTAACGTTGCCACTGGTTGAGAAGGATTATCGTCTCTTGCAACTCGACTCGTGAGAGAATTTCGTGAAAAATCGTTGTGAAGGTCTCCGAGCCCATCAAATCTTTGTCATATGACATTTTAGGGTTACCAAAAGGCAATCCAGAAACCGTTGCTCTACTTGGAAATGATCCGAGGAATATTTCCTGAGATCAGAGTTCTTTGCGCATGTCAAAAGCCATTGCAGTTATTCGTGAAATCTTGAACTTATATTGCAGTAGCTGCTGTTCAACCATCCAAATGCCCTCCTTTTTCATGTTGGTGCTACTCACAAAAGGAGACAAAGGCGAATAAAATATCTGCAAATCACGAATCAATGGGTGTTGAATGATGTACGTTTTGGAATCTGGTAAAGGCGCTTTTCTTTCTTTGACAGCGACATCTCGAATTAAAGTCAGGAATCACGTGAATCGTGATACATGCACGGTCCACTTTTCTCACCGACAAAGAGAAGTCGGTGCCACGTGGTTTCATTCAATGTCATAATCTTGTAAACTCAAAGCAACGCATTACACAACTGTTCATTTTAAATTCTCAGATATAATAAATCAAAGCAATTCATTATTAAAGAGAATAAATGTAAATTTTAAAATCTAAAAGTAATACCATATCAGTTGATTAAGGAGACCACAAATGGTAGATTAATAGGTGGTAAAATATTTTATTATTATTATTATAAAAGTGCAGGGAACTGAAAATTGATAAGAACATTAATATTAACGTTAATAATATGTAATATTAATAGTAAATACTAGTTTAATAATAATAAGCAGTTGATTGGATAATTCTATTAATATTAATACTAAATATTAATATTAATAATATAAATAATACTAATTTGAATATTAATAATATAATAATATTTAATATTATATTTTGAATATTAATATCCTTAGTATTTAATAATATGAAAGTTGATTTCTATTAGTAATATTAGTATTAATATTTAAAAAAATAAAAAAATAAATATGAGAAATAGTGACAAAATAATAATAATGGTCGATTTATTAATTAATTAAATATTATTAATATAAACGTTGAGATAATAAGATAATATATTAGTAAGATAAATAAAATCTTTTTTATAAATTTAATAATATTATCAAAACCCTAGTCAAATATAACAGTTGAGTTAATAAGTTGACTTTAATATATATTGATCAAATAAATAATTAATAGAATAATTAAATCTATTTAAATAATATTAAAATTTTCCCTTTGCTTCCCTTGGTCAAATATAACCGTTTTTCTAGCTGTTAGGTTGACCTGTCTCTCTATTTAACCCTCTTCCTAGATCTGCTTCTTGGTGTCATGAAGATGAACCACACTTGTTGGTTCGAAACGCGTCGACCAAAATCTTCAATGTGATTTCTTCGGAAAAAAACATTTTATACATGAAGAACATTAGTCCTAAAATTGCTAATATCCTCTTTAGATTATATTTGAGTTTTGCTTAATCAATAATTATAAATGAAATCAAATAAATTTTAGTATAGATTCATTTTAAGTATGGATCTAATATAAATTGAGAGGAATCAAAATTTTTCACATGCAAATTTTTTTAGTAAAAAATACAATGTGTTATTTTTTATTGTTTAAATTGTATTTTTGAATGCTAAATAAAGTATATATAAGAGGACCAAATAAAAGTTTTAATCATAAAACTTATTTTTTTCATATATATATATATATGAAGTTCATTTTGACATAAATGAGTTAACATAGATCTTCAAATAGTTTATTTAAATCTTTTCTTAAAATCTTTTTGAAAAGTATAAGATTTAAACACCTTATTCACACATTTTTTTTAATTATCACCAATATTATTTTTCAATTTAAAAAAAAACATGTATATAATATTATATATCTATTGTTTTCATAAAAAAAAAATTGATTAAAGTTAATAAATTTTTAAATATAAAAATTTAATTCAAATGTAAGCATATGATCGATTGATCTCATCGATAATTATGCTCTACTACCAATATATTAATGCCAATATGGTAAAGAATGAAAGCTTCCACTCGTATTTATGAAAGTTTCCACTTGTATTTGTTTAGGACCAAAATCCTATTTTGTTCATATTAGAGTATATTATAATGGAAAATTTCAATATTATTTTATTTATTTTATTAAATTTATTTTTTTTAATTTCAATAGAGGAAAAATAATCCATAAAAGTTTTGTTATTTGACATTTGATGTTCTCAACAAAATAGACAACCTTCAAGGGAGGGTTTTCTAATTTTATTTCATTATAAAATAATTATTTTGACTAAAAATTTTAATTTTGAAAAAAATATAAAAAATTAAAATTTATAATCTCAATTAATACAAAAAAAACTTTAATACAAAAAAACTTTATAATTTCAATTTATGAAGGTTTGTGAACAAGGTTTTCACTATTTTTCTTTTAAACAAATGACAAAAACTAGTATCCAAACATGATGGCACTAGTGAAAAAAGTATAAAGATAGACTAAAATTATATTTTTTTAAACTATAAATTTATCTCTAGCCTAGATTAAAAGATGAATATAATCATTAGAAAACTTATTTATAAAAGCTTGGATTTTGAATAGTTGATTCAAAGTTCTTTGGAAACTGGAAAGACAAAAAGGTTTGAATCTTATTTGTTCCAAAAAAAAGTACAGTAATAATATTTTTCGAAATAAAATAAAAAATATTATAATCTTGAAAATTGAAAAGACATGATGGACATAAGCTCACAGAGTGTAGAGTAGATGGTGATATGGTGTTTTGTTAAGGCACTCCATGGTGTAAAGGTCGTCAATTTGAAACTTCGTGACCAAAAATCCAGCCATGCTAAGTACTAGTGTAACTCAAGCCAGTTGCGAGCCTTGAGTGATTTTGATGGCTTCGATGCCTTTGGGCCACGAATATTCAAGCCACAGGTTAGACATGCCAGACATCCTAGGACTCACATTAGCTAGCAAACAAAAAAAGAAAAGAAAAGTCATGGTGGACATGGAAGATAGACTAGAACCCCCCATAATGAAAAACCATTCCCCTTTAAAGAAATTCCTTGAATGCATTTTCAAACTTTTTTCTTGGAGTAGATATAAATTGGAAGCAAACATTAGGATAATTTTGAGGTAAAAAAATAGGCCTCAAAATAGAAAATGTACTAACAAAATTAACTTTAAAAGAACTAATAGGAATAAAATGATGATGGAAAAGAAGCAACCTACTTTTTTTAATTGTAATTTTGACTTATCCCCTTGTAGATACACTCAAATGTCAAGAGTAGGCACCCGTTTGATACATAATTAAATTCCACGTCCAATGAGTACCCACTCTGCATACTTCTGAGTAGATCCACATCGAAAAAGATTGAAAATACCACATTTTGTATTTTCAATATTTTTCTATATGGATCTACTCAGAAGTGTGAAAAGTGGGTTCTCATTGGATGTGGAATTTAATTCTACATCCAACAGATGTCTACTTTTGACAATTGACTGAATCAACAAATAGATAAATAAAAAATATAATAGAAAAAGTAGTTTCCTTTCTTTTCTCTAAAAACTCATAAGCCTTATTTTATTATTTCATTATTTTCCTTAGGAGGCCCATTTTAGACATCAAAATTCCCTTATGTTGAGTCTCCTTGATCTTAATTCATACCTATCCATTCAATTTTAATCAGCTTACTATAGATTTCCTCCTCCGACCAGTTGACATTAAATGTTTTAAGAGACTGGAAGGTTTGATATTTTATTTTTTCATTGGAAGAAAAATAACACTTTGATTTGAGAAACCAATGGCTTCTTCCAATCTCTGCTTTGGTTCACCTATGTCATCAAGAAATTCAAGACCAAAATTTTTTCTAACCTCTTACCTATCCTTTTAGAGCCACCTTTATTGTTATATTAGGTTGGAATCAGTTCTAGGAGCTCCACCTCTGCTGATCTATTTTCTAACTTTGTATTTGAAATATGTAACTTCCTTGTATAAGTCAACATTCAACTCGTAGACCTCTTCTCTAGAAATGGGTAAAGTTAAGATTGCCCCCATAACAATCTTCTCCTCTTTAACAAAACGTTGATAAAAAAACCTTCGAGAAAGCCTATTCGTCCTCATAAACACCATAAGTATTTATAACTAAGATAGTTTGGCCCAATTCCTTGAAGATGAACTTGGTCCAAATATGAATCCAAAATGAAAGGTGTTAGAAACTCAGAAAAGAAACAAAATTTCTACTTCCCATTATAACTCCACTAGAGTGCAACAATTATGTCACTAGACATAAAATCCTAGTTACAAACAAGCTAGCTCTAGAACAATTTCCAACATACAGGCTAGGTCCATGGTTTCTTATATCAAAATAATATTCAGCTGGTGAACTTCTACTTATCTAACGATCAAAAGCCTTTTTGGATGACTTCCTAAAACCCTCAAGTTGATAGATAGAATTATCTTTTAAGAACATTTTGGGGAATTAATTCCCTGCTCCAAGGATCCCCTCTAGGGGTTTTTCTCCCCTTATTTAATATCTTCCATATCTTTGTGTTGAGCGGCTCTTAGGAATATTTTTCTCCTTACTGAACCCAATGTCATTCTAGAATTGGTTCTTATTCCAAATCCCCCAGACAATTGTTAGCTCCCTTCCCCATTACGCCTTTCTTAAATTACAAAATACCCTTCATTTTCGTTCAAATAATTCCTACTCGGACTAATGGGACTCAATCTCGTCCACCGTCCTTACAATATGGGGATGAATGCCCAAAAAGAAAGAGAAAAAACACATGTTTTCCTCCCCATAATTCTCAAGAAGGGCTGAAATTAGAGGTCTAGTTCATGGAATTTCAAGAAATAATTAAATCCTCCTTTAAAACAACCCATACATGCATGAACCAAAATGTAAAGAAATTTCACATCGTTATTTGTTGACATTGGCGGATCCTCCTAGTTTTAAAATATGAATACTAACTAACCCTAGGCCAAAATATGGAACTTGGAGCATAACCTAGAATAAGGCTCCAACATGCTTGAATTTGGTGATTTAGACTCCTACCAAAGGCCTACCTATTCTAAAATATTTAAATCAAGACCAAGCCCATAAAATGTGTGGTTTGTTCCAATGTAATGTCCTTCCCCAAAGTTAATTTTAACTTGGAGCTTCGTCTTTTCAATTTTTTCCTCTTCCCTTTTCACTTGTGATTAGCTTCCAGGATTTGATACTCTTTACCCTTTGGAACACCAGAAAAAGACTCTAAGTCTAGGCTCTTTGCCACAAACAGAATCCTAAATACAAGTCTTTTATCTAACAATCCTTAAGAACGCTTTATCTACTTTTCAAGTAGGATGACATTGCTATCCCATCTAATGGTATGGATTAGGGCATATTTTTGTTAGAATTCAAAATATAAAAGAATTTATTCTCTGAACAAATGTTTATTGTAGGTAGCTTCAAAAATTTTAAAAATTTTCATATCACAACTATGCGAATAAGATTATGATTTCGCTTTGATAAAATTTGACATTTTAAATTTCAAGCTAAAAAATAAGCTTGAAAAGCAGAAAAATGATCTAGATTGTATCATTATATTGTTTATCATCAATCTCGATGCATTTGGAGTGGAAAAGTGGAGGAATCAGCCGACGAGACTGTTTTTACGATGGGACCTGGTTTGGCAAAATAGGGTCTGAAACCTTCCAGGAGCATTTTGAGGTATCAAACAACATTTTTTGGGGGTCAAAATTTACCTATATAGTGCCACACGTTTTCATGTTGTTTTACACAAGATATATTTCCAATGACACAATTAACGTGTTAATTGAAGTCTGTATGCAAAAGTTATGCCACTCAGAAGTTGAGCTTCTTGTTTTCACACCTATAATTCGGGAGTATGTCATGTCAACCCCCATTATTCATGGAAAAGAGACTAGCCATGTGATTGGGATGTAAAAAGACTCTACAAGAGTCGATATTGTAACTCTAGTTAAGAGTTTATGTAGTCAAACTTAACGACTGGGAGGCTATCGAGTTGTGTTATAACTGGGCCACTAGGAGGAAGGGGCATTCCATTCTTTTGAGAGAATTTTGTTCCATAGATGAACAAAGATAGAAAGGAGAGATAGGAGGTAGAACACACAGAGAGGGTCTGTGCACTGTATCATCCCACAGACCACGGGCATTACTTTTTTGTACCTGCAACCTTATTTTCCAAACTGAGAAAGAGAGTGAAGCAACCTCACTTTCCAGCTGGGTTTTCTCCCGAAAGGGTTTCCCAAAGCATATACTGTGTCTTATATGTGTGAGTGAGAGCTTATTTCATCGTTATCTATTTTTTCTGCATAATTTCCATTCGCATGCATGCACTAATTGTAATTAAATTTACAGATCTAGAGGTTTAAAAAAATTGTAATAGTGTAGAAATTCAGAATTTTAATATATTATTATCAGATCTGTTGTGACAGAGTATCTAATAGAATATCCATGGTAGTTTACGCATCAAATAACCACTTAAACGACTCAACCAAAATTAACATTCTAGATCTATTCAGATAATTTAAAAACCTTTAAATCACATCTCTGAACCAAAAAAAAATAACAGATATACATTGTTTTGGTTAGCCTTTTACTACACCTTAATCCATCTTGAAGATGGATATGGCCATGTTTGAGAGCCCATTCTACGTCATAGGACTAGATTTCCACTTGTGACTTCATTGATGTTGCATTTGAACATTAGTTTGTTTATTGAAACTCCACATGTTCATGTGATTCCTCTGTATGGAATGGCTAGAGTTGGAAATACATCTTTGATCAAAATAATATACAACACCTACAAAGTTACTAATGTATACATGATATTGTGATTTGGTTGATAGTTTCCTAAAATTGTTTAATGAATCAACTTAGACATAGAATAAAATAGAGAATCAACTTAGATATAGAATGAAAAATTTCTATGTATACAGTTTCATCTAAATCTAAATTGATTTTCACCTCAACAATATTGAGAGATCGTGACCAAATCACAACATCAAAGACATCAATAACTTTGTAGTTATTATAGATTACTTTAAGAAACAATATTTCTCCAACTCAACCATTTCATACACACCACTCATGTGAACGTGTAGAGGGTCTACTATGTGTTAGTTTTCTAGTAGCATACAAGACTAGAATAAATTTCAAATTGATAACTACTTCCAATGATATAATTTGACTTCTTTTAAAACATTCCAATCATTAAGCAGTTTTACTTGAAAATTTGAACCATTAACAATAGAGCAACAATAGAGATCATAATAAAACATTAAGATAAGAGACACCAAAAATTTTGGTCAACGAATAGGGAAAAACCCCAAAAGGAAAACCGAACAACCTTCCCTTATGAGAGATTGTCAAATTCACTCCAATTTGTACATCAATCAAAACAAAATATCTTTGAAAAGACAAATAGACAAGAATCAACCATAATGATGATCTCCCACAAGTGCCAAGTCATCTCTCTAACAACCTTCGCATATCCATAGAGATATGTGCCACATACCCTCACATATGTTACAAAGAAAATGAGCCACAAGTCCGCATAATTCCATAGAGATATAGTGCCTCAGGCTTGCGTTGTTCCACTTAAGAGATATACCAAAAATTCACACTTAACCATAGAAGATATATGCCTCAAATCTGCATAGGTTCCACAGATAATCTGTATCATTCTTCACATATGTTCCACATATAATGTTCCTCGTACTTCGCATATGTTCCATAGAGATTAGGAGCCTTAGAAAACTCGTATTAGCCTCAAATAAGATGATTTGAAATATGCCTTGAAGGAGAGAAAATATGCAAAATATATAGTTATTTGACCATGCGAATAGGTGTGTCTCTTGGGTAAGAGGACTTGATCTTGGAGGAGTTGACTTGAGCATTTGTGAGGGCAATAAACCAATAAATATAAAAATCTCCTTTTCCTTTTCAAGTACATGAAAAATACCTTTTACAAATTTATTTTGACAAATACATGATCATGATTGAATTAATAAATTTCTCTTTTGAAAATACCGACTGAGCTATAATTTTTCAATACTCCCTCTTAGCTAGGGAGGTATTTTTCATTCTCTCTCAAGATCGATCTCCTCAACCAATCAACTAGCCTCTTGAAAAATGAGTTGAGGGAGAGATCATATGTACAATTCTCATCATAAGGAAAGGTTCATAACATCAAGTTCATCTCATAAGCCAAAACCAATGGCATCAAGGTTAGAACCCAACTGACCATGGGATCAATCAACATCATTCATGAGGCAAAACTCTCTAACCATATCAAATGATTTCTAAGTCAATCTCAATGACCCAAGAGAGTAATCAAAATCAATATCTCTAACCATCTCACTGGTCTCTCAATCAAAATCAATGACCTAAGAGAGAGAACACAACATCAATCTCCCCAAGTAGTCTATTGGTCTCTCAGTTAAACACAATTACTCAAGGGAGTATTCAAGATTAAACTCTCCAACCATGCCAACAGTCTCCTGGTCAAACCCAATGACTTAAGAGAGTATACAGGGTCTATCTCCCTGACAATAAAAAAGGGTCTCTTGGTCAAGCTCAACGACCTAAGGGAGGAATCCTTGTATTAATATCAAAATCCCTTACTATATAGTCTCTCGGTCCACGACCTAAGGGAGGAATCTTGATCTCGATATCAAAAGGCACAATCTCCCTGACCATATGGTCTCTCTCTTGGTCAAGCTCAATGACCTAAGGGAGGAATCCCTGTATTAATATAAAAATCCCTTACTATATAGTCTCTCGGTCCACGACCTAAGGGAGGAATCTTGATCTCGATATCAAAAGTCTCAATCTCCCTGACCACATGGTCTCTTAGTCAAATGTGATGACCCAAGGAAGAGTACTCAAAATAAACATCGCTAACCAAGCCTATCATCTCTCGGTTAAACAAAATGACCTAAGGGAAAACTCCAAGTCTCAAAACCAACCTCCCCAACCACAAGGTTTGTCTGTCAAACTCAATGACCTAAGGGAGTAACCAAAACAATCTTCCCAACCATAAACCATGGTTTCTCAGGAAATCCCAAGGAATATTCATGCTGATATTCAGTCAATGCTTCCTCTCTCCAAGAGAGGGATTCTCAATCATTATTGTTAGTCGAAGTTGTCATTGATGTCAATATGTCAATATTGGAGATGGAAAATATTCTTGTGATGCATGAATAAATCTTTTGTGATGTTTCCCTAACCTCAGGCAAACCCTAGATTGTTGTTGAATGAAGGATCCTTTTCCATGTATGCTTGAAACCCTCCTATGAAGTGACATTTCTTAACTACATGGTTTTCCCTACAATGAAGTCCTAAAATCTATCAAGAAGGAGGCCTAGACATAAAATCCTAAAGACTGCCTTATATTAAATAATGATGACAATTTCACAAAATATATTTTTATTGATGGAAAAATGACCTCAGTCAAGGATAAAAATGGCTCCAGCATGTAGAAGACATTTTCCCCTTTATAATGATCTGTCACTCGCCCTCTAACTCCTTCTAGATTGAGAGAAAATGATTTTTTAAGTTAACATATTATATTGTTTGTTGCTAGCCGACCTAAGCTTCCTATATGTGTCAACATCTCCTCCAATAGACGTGACTATTCATTATAACTCAAAATAAATATAAATATAGAAGTCTACTCATATTGAAATCTCAGAAATATTAAAATTGCAGGAAGAAGCTACAAGAATCCGAAAATTTCATGAAAGAGGCACAATACAGAGGTCTGAAAATTGCAAGAAGGAGGCCAAGAGGACATTGGTTGGGTTATTAACTAGGTTTGGAGACTCAAAAGAGATCTAGACCTGCCTGTCAAGCTTGGACCTAAGGAAGACAACCACCTATGGAGGACATCACCTCAACTCAAATTAGCAGACAATCACACTCATACATCTCAGCTTTTTGGGCTAAGCCATGTGGTAAACAACTCAGACTTAGTACATATCTTTTGGATAGAGAACAAGTAATAAGGCCTTGGACCTTTGACTACAAACTGCACCTTACCTAAGTCCTGTGCTCAAAAGCTTCAGAATTATGATCATCTCTGTGGAATTGTGGTAAATCTGTGGGAGGCTGAACAATCACCTGAATTGAATTGGACAAACTTACAAAAATCCCTTTCAAGCTTTAAACTACAACATTATGAAGGATTGAAGTTTGAATCTAGTGCACCCACCTGTGGAGGACATATTTGTGGAAATCTGAAGCTTAGAATCACTAGCCTCAAAACTATGGACAAGGGCTTAGAATTACAGAATCTATGGTGGAGGTCTTATTCTAGACCTTCAGGACATGTGAACAAGTCAATAATTGACTTATGCTAATTCTGGGTTGCTATACATAACTTAAGTCTTAAGGTTGATAATAGAATTAATAACAAAGATATAGTGAATTACTTAGATTAGATCTATTGTATTATAAAATGACATGATTATGGCATTCTTTGAAGCAACCTAGTAACAATGTTTTGGGAGTTTTGAGAGAAATGTTTTGGAAGTTTTGAGAGAAATGTTTTGGGAGTTTTGAGAAAAATGTTTTGGGAGTTTTGAGGAAAGTGTTTTGGGAGTCTTGTGAGAGATTTGAAGGTACCTTTGAAGCAAAATATATTAGAATAGAAGACCTTGGAGAAAAGTTTTGAAGAGTACATTTAAGCTGCTCTTGGTGATTCTTAGAGAGTATATTGGGGTAGACTTTTGAAGACTTTTGTGCATATCTGAAGCAGCTTGTTGGAAGACCTCATTGTATACATGAAGTAGCATATTGAAGGAATTTTTAGTAGACCTAAAGCAACTTATTGGATTCCTCATCATTGATTAATAAAATTACTATTTTATCATTGTTCATTTTGTGTTCTAATTATAAAGTGATCTTAACTGGTAAAAATAACATTTGAAAATAAATACTTATTCACCCCCCTCTCAGTATTTCCAACAATTGGTTTTAGAGTCAGTACCTTCACTCAAAACCTAACAGATTGAAAATAGATCCTTAGAATGCAAATGGCAAAGCCAAGGAAGAAATTCTCCAATCCTTGTAAATATGTCTCTTCTTCAACCATGAAAGCATAATATAATCAAATTGGGAAAGCTCCATTATTCAATGGAAACTTTGAAATATGGAAGGCAATAATGAAGAATTTTTTAATGTCTCAAGGTTTTGAAGTCTGGGAATCAGTGGTCATTGAAAGAACGATGGAAGAAGAATCCAAGGAGTATAATGCAAGAGATATAAAAGCAATATTTAGTGGGCTACTAGATCCAATAAAGGCCAAAGTGGAAAAATGTTCATCAGCAAAAGGTATGCGGGACAAACTTAAAGATCTTCACTCAAAAGGAGAATTGACCATGACCTCTATTGATGAAGATGATGGAAAGAAAGAAGGAAATCAAGAACCTGTAAAGGAATTTGAAAGCAAGAACGAAGACATCAAGACCAAGGAGGACCTAGAATATGAAGAAAATGATGAAGATCTCATCGAAATACTTTTAGCTGCCCTAGAAGAGATAAGCAATTTGAAAAGGGAAAATGAAGAGCTCAAGAAGCAAGCACAATTTGGTGATCCTGACCTTGATAAGGCAAAGAAGGAAGTTGATATTTTCAAGCTTCAAGTACAAGAAAGAGATGAGGAGCTCATCAAGCTTAAGGAGGAATTTCATCAAAACAAGAAAAGGCATCATGAAGAAGTCATACTCATGACAAATCAATTGGATAAAGAAAAGAAAAAGGAAGATACTTTTTCAAGCCATATTGAACAAAGAAACGAAGAATTGAACAAACTTGAAAGAAAAATTGGTTAATACAAGGAAGAGGTTTCCTCCCTTAAATCTCAGTTGGAAGAAGCAAAGAAATAAGCACAAGGAGATGAAAGGGTGATGGAACTTTTGACCCTGCTGGAAGGACAAGTTGATGATGATGAAAAGGAAATAAATGCCATGATATGCCAACTAGAAGAAAAGGATGAAGACATCGCCAAATTAAAATAAGATATCACCTCACTTAAGGCCCAATCATGTGAAGCAACCAAGATAAAGGAAGAAATGGAGAACCATCTATCAAAGAAGGGTGAAGAATGAAAGATGATGAAAGAAGAACTTGATCTCCTAAGGAAAGGAAATGATCATCTGAACAAGAGTCTAAAGAGCTTTCAAACCCTATATGACATCCTAAGTCATCAAATATCTCCTCTTGATAAATCAGGTCTTGATTATGTAGGTGAACCCTCAAACAAAAATGATGCAAACCCTAATGCTTCAATCAACAAAGATGTGGAGAATCTTGGATGAAATATTGATGCCCCCAGTTCTAGCAAAAGCAAGGAGAAGAGTCAAGAAAATATTGGAAGAAACCGTACTCCAAGAAGATATGAAGATGGTGTCAAGAATGCAAGAAACAATAAATTTTACCAAAGGATCCCAAGACAGAATGACTCTAGAAGTACATCAAGGCAATCTCCATCTTCCAGGTACCAAAGTATATTTTTTGGTTATTACTATTCTTGTACAAATTTTGGGCACATGGAAAAGGATTGTAGGGCATACCACAAGGACAAATATAATGGTCCCCACCATCTCCCTAGAAGGAACTTCTCAAGGAGAAGTCACAATTCCTCATTCATGACCAATATGGAATTTTTCAAATGGCATAACATTGGACATATGGATCATGATTGTAACTTGACTTGGGTCCGTAAACAAGATAAAACCATAACTGCCAAGCATGAAAGGAATTTTACATGAGTATGGAGAATGAAGCAAAATGGATTAGATAATATATTGAACACTCAAGGCATCAACCCATGTTGTTGATCTAATAAGTACATTTGTGACGTATATATTCCAAGTTTTGATGGATGAAATTCTGCCAAAAAGGAGATCATGCATACTATTAGGGGGATTGTTGTGAAGGTAAATCCTCTCTATGGATAGAGACGATCCCTCTAGCCCAATGAGTGGGTCTAATTACTAAAGTAACAATCAACTAGACATCTTCCTAGATTACAATTGAATCGAAGAACGAAGGAGATGGCCTACCTGTTTTGATGCTATTTCGATCTCCCTTTATTGAAGACCTTGAACCACTTGTACCACGAGCTTGTTCCCACTTCTCTCAGCATTTATGCACCCGCACAAGAGATCAAGACACAATAAGGCATGCAAATACAAATAGCATATCCAAAAGAAACCTACTTAATTGATCAAGGAATGTTAAGCTAAATGATACATGAGCATACACATTTAGGGAAAATGAACCAGCAATTTTATATTAATAGAAAACAAAGGGAAGCTTACAACCAAAGCCTTGATGTTGATAGGCTATCCTTGAGTGGTAATCTAAGTCCAAGCCAAGAACTCTCCAAGCACTCCTTCCCCAAGTCAAATGAATAGCCTCTAGGCACAATCTTAGCATAAGGGTGCAAATAGACATAGACCAACCCAGCCTCTAACCATTTGGGAATGGGAGAAGATGAATATATAGGATAGGAAAGGGAGTTAGGATCTCTCCAAAGATGGGAGTAGGTCCTCATCTCAAGGAGGTAGGTCATAGGGATAAGACCACGAGGCCAAGTTGGGATAATTCGACCTCGTCTATGCCAAACAACCTCCAGCTCGTCACTCTGGAGACTTCTAGATCATGAAGCTTCACATCCTCTTTGGGAAAATTACGTCTTTGGGAGCATCGCTGGTATGCAAGGGAACAGGGCGATGCCATTGCTGGTCAAGTACAGTGCAACACACGACCATCACAGCCTTATAAGAGTGATGATTCTCAATTTAGGGTTTTAGAGCTATTTCTTCAAGGGAAATCTCAAGGTATTTTCCAATCAATGGTCTAGGGAGGATATGAGCTACATATCTAAATAAGTACACTGCATGATGGTCATGTTTCTGGCACTTTAGGGTATGTCATGGGGAAGTGTAGGAGGTGTGACAAAATACTGTGTAATAGATGCCCCCTAAAGCATGAAGGCAGAAGAAGGAGGCCTAGACATAAAATCCTAAAGACTGCCTTATATTAAATAATGATGACAGTTTCACAAAACATATTTTTATTTATGGAAAAATGACCTCATTCAAGGATAAAATTGGCACCAGCATGTAGAAGAAATTTCCCCTTTACAATGAGCTATCACTCACCCTCTAACTCCTTCTAGATTGAGAGAAAATGATTTTTTAAGTTAACATATTATATTGTTTGTTGCTAGCCGACCTAAGCCTCCTATACATGTCAACCTCTCCTCCAATAGACGTGACCATTCATTATAACTCAAAATAAATATAAATATAAGTTGAAACACTTCATTTCAAGCCAACAATTCGGTGAAGAACATCATAGGAACATAGAACATTTCACATCTCGTGAACTAATAGCAAGAAGCATACAAAAGAAAAGGAGAATCGAAACTTATAGAAGTCTACTCATATTGAAATCTCAGAAATACTAAAATTGCAGGAAGAAGCTACAAGAATCCGAAAATTTCATGAAAGAGGCACAAAACAGAGGTCCGAAAATTGCAAGAAGGAGGCCGAGAGGACATTGGTTGGGTTATTAACTAGGTTTGGAGACTCAGAAGAGATCTAGACCTGCCTGTCAAGCTTGGACCTAAGGAAGACAACCACCTGTGGAGGACATCACCTCAACTCAAATTAGCAGACAATCACACTCATACATCTTAGTTTTTTGGGCTAAGTCCTGTGGTAAACAACTCGGACTTAGTACATATCTTTTGGACAGAGAACAAGTAATAAGGCCTTGGACCTTTGACTACAAACTGCACCTTACCTAAGTCCTGTGCTCAAAAGCTTCAGACCTGTGATCATCTCTGTGGAACTGTGGTAAATATGTAGGAGGCTGAACAATCACCTGAATTGGCTTGGACAAACTTACAAAAATCCCTTTCAAGCTTAAAACTACAACATTATGAAAGATTCAAGTTCAAATCTAGTGCACCCACCTGTGGAGGACATATTTGTGGAAATCTGAAGCTCAGAATCACTAGCCTCAAAACTATGGACAAGGGCTTAGAATTACAGAATCTATGGTGAAGGTCTAATTCTAGACCTTCAGGACCTGTGGACAAGTCAATAATTGACTTATGTTAATTCTGGGTTGCTATACATAACTTAAGTCTTAAGGTTGATAATAGAATTAATAACAAAGATATAGCAAATTACTCAGAGTAGATCTATTGTATTGTAAAATGACATGATTATGGCATTCCTTGAAGCAACCTAGTAACAATGTTTTGGGAGCATTAAGAGAAATGTTTTGGGAGTTTTGAGAGAAATGTTTTGGGAGTTTTGAGAAAAATGTTTTGGGAGTTTTGAGGAAAGTGTTTTGGGAGTCTTGTGAGAGATTTGAAGGTATCTTTGAAGCAAAATATATTAGAATAGAAGACCTTGGAGAAAAGTTTTGAAGAGTACATTTAAGCTACTCTTGGTGATTCTTGGAGAGTATATTGGGGTAGACTTTTGAAGACTTTTGTGCATATCTGAAGTAGCTTGTTGGAAGACCTCATTGTATACATGAAGTAGCATGTTGAAGGAATTTTTAGTAGACCTAAAGCAACTTATTGGATTCCTCATCATTGATTAATAAAAGTACTATTCTATCATTGTTCATTTTGTGTTCTAATTATAAAGTGATATTAACTGGTAAAAATAACAATTGAAAAGAAATACTTATTCACCCCCCCTCTCAGTATTTCCAACAATTGGTTTTAGAGCTAGTACCTTCACTCAAAACCTAACAGATTGAAGGTAGATCCTTAGAACGCAAATGACAAAGCCAAGGAAGAAATTCTCCAATCCTTGTAAATATGTCTCTTCTTCAACCATGAAAGTAGAATATAATCAAATTGGGAAAGCTCCATTATTCAATGGAAACTTTGAAATATGGAAGGCAATAATGAAGAATTTTTTAATGGCTCAAGGTTTTGAAGTCTGGGAATTAGTGGTCATTGAAAGAACGATGGAAGAAGAATCCAAGGAGTATAATGCAAGAGATATAAAAGCAATATTTAGTGGGCTACTAGATCCAATAAAGGCCAAAGTGGAAAAATGTTCATCAGCAAAAGGTATGCGGGACAAACTTAAAGATCTTCACTCAAAAGGAGAATTGACCATGACCTCTATTGACGAAGATAATGGAAAGAAATAAGGAAATCAAGAACCCGTAAAGGAATTTGAAAGCAAGAACGAAGACATCTAGACCAAGGAGGACCTAGAATATGAAGAAAATGATGAAGATCTAATGGAAAAACTCTTAGCTGCCCTAGAAGAGATAAGCAGTTTGGAAAGGGAAAATGAAGAGCTCAAGAAGCAAGCACAAAATGGTGATCCTGAGCTTGGCAAGACAAAGAATGAAGTTGATAATTTCAAGCTTCAAGTACAAGAAAGAGATGAGGAACTCATCAAGCTTAAGGAGGAATTTCATCAAAACAAGAAAAGGCATCATGAAGAAGTCATACCCATGACAAATCAATTGGATAAAGAAAAGAAAAAGGAAGGTACTTTTTCAAGCCATCTTGAACAAAGAAATGAAGAATTGAACAAACTTGAAAGAAAAATTGGTTAATACAAGGAAGAGGTTTCCTCCCTTAAATCTCAGTTGGAAGAAGCAAAGAAACAAGCACAAGGAGATGAAAGGGTGATGGAATTTTTGACCCTGCTGGAAGGACAAGTTGATGACGATGAAAAGGAAATAAATGCCATGATATGCCAACTAGAAGAAAAGGATGAAGACATCGCCAAATTAAAATAAGATATCACCTCACTTAAGGCCCAATCATGTGAAGCAACCAAGATAAAGGAAGAAATGGAGAACCATCTATCAAAGAAGGATTAAGAATGCAAGATGATGAAAGAAGACTTGATCTCCTAAGGAAAGAAAATGATCATCTGAACAAGAGTCTAAAGAGCTCTCAAACCCTATATGACATCCTAAGTCATCAAATATCTCCTCTTGATAAATCAGGGCTTGATTATGTAGGTGAACCCTCAAACAAAAATGATGCAAACCCTAATGCTTCAATCAACAAAGATGTGGAGAATCTTGGATGAAATATTGATGCCCCCAGTTCTAGCAAAAGCAAGGAGAAGAGTCAAGAAAACATTGGAAGAAACTGTACTCCAAGCGGATACGAAGATGGTGTCAAGAATGCAAGAAACAATAAATTTTACCAAAGGATCCCAAGACATAATGACTCTAGAAGTACATCAAGGCAATCTCCATCTTCCAGGTACCAAAGTATATTTTTTGGTTATTGCTATTCTTGTACAAATTTTGGGCACATGGAAAAGGATTGTAGGGCATACCACAAGGACAAATATAATGGTCCCCACCATCTCCCTAGAAGGAACTTCTCAAGGAGAAGTCATAATTCCTCATTCATGAACAATATGGAATGCTTCAAATGCCATAACATTGGACATATGGATTGTGATTGTAACTTGACTTGGGTCCCTAAACAAGATAAAACCATGACTACCAAGCATGAAAGGAATGTTACACAAGTACGGAGAAGGAAGAAAAATGGATTAGAAAATATATTGAACACTCAAGGCGTCAACCCATGTTGTTGATCTAATAAGTACATTTGTGACGTATATATTACAAGTTTTGATGGATGAGATTCTGCCAAAAAGGAGATCATGCATACTGTTAGGGGGAGTGTTGTGAAGGTAAATCTTCTCTACAGATAGAGACGATCCCTTTAGCCCAATGAGTGGGTCTAGCAACTGAAGTGACAAACAGCTAGACATATTCCTAGATTATAATTGAATAGAAGAACGAAGGAGATGGCCTACCTGTTCTGATGCTATTTCGATCTCCCTTTGTTGAAGACCTTGTACCATGGGCTTGTTCCCACTTCTCTCAACATTTATGCACCTGCACAAGAGATCAAGACACAATAAGGCATGCAAATACAAATAGCGTATCCAAAAGCAACCTACTTAACTGATCAAGGAATGTTAAGCTAAATGATACATGAGCATACACATTTAGGGAAAATGAACCAGCAATTTTATATTAATAGAAAATAAAGGGAAGCTTACAACCAAAGCCTTAATGTTGATAGGCTATCCTTGAGTGGTAATCTAAGTCCAAGCCAAGAACTCTCCAAGCACTCCTTCCCCAAGTCAAATGAATAGCCTCTAGGCACAATCTTAGCATAAGGGTGCAAATAGACATAGACCAACCCAACCTCTAACCATTTGGGAATGGGAGAAGATGAATATATAGGATAAGAAAGGGGGTTAGGATCTCTCCAAATATGGGAGTAGGTCCTCATCTCAAGGAGGTAGGTCATAGGGATAAGACCAAGAGGCCAAGTTGGGATAATTCGACCTCGTCTATGCCAAACAACCTCCAGCTCGTCACTTTGGAGGCTTATAGATCATGAAGCTTCACATCCTCTTTGGGAAAATTACCTCTTTAGGATCATCGCTGGTATGCAAGGGAATAGGGCGATGCCATCGCTGGTCAAGTACAGTGCAACACACGACCATCACAGCCTTATAAGAGCGATGATTCTCAATTTAGGGTTTTAGAGCTATTTCTTCAAGGGAAATCTCAAGGTATTTTCCAATCAATGTTCTAGGGATGATATGAGCTGCATATCTGAATAAGTACACTGCATGATGGTCATGTTTCTGGCACTTCAAGGTATGTCATGGGGAAGTGTAGGAGGTGTGACAAAATACTGTGTAACAGATGCCCCCTAAAGCATGAAGGCAGAATGGGGAATGATGGCTGAGATGCTTTTTGAGCTTTTGCAAGGACGAGGACACACACTGTCAGGAGACCTGATCAAGGATGCATATACATATACATATATGAGAACAAGACATGAATCTACAACATGGGCATATCCATTCGGATGATGAAGACTATATGAAAATATCCATGGTATGGGCGCAACCATCCAGATAAGAAGGATCATCTATAAATCTAAGATCCAAAGTATGGACGCAGCCATCCGATATAGAAAGATCATCATCATAAATATAAAGTCCCACGGTATGGTCACAACCATCTGGATAGCAAAAACATGTGTACAATCATGAATAACATATAACTCCATGCAGCCTGAGTCATATCGGACAGGACTTAGTGTATTGCGCTCCATTCCAACCCGATCAAAGTACAAATTCTAACATGCGAATGAACGTGTTGTAGCCAAAAATGCTAGAAAACCACCTGATTACTGGCCATTGATGTGGATTGTTAACAGAAACGAGAGGAAGCACCCATAATGACAATGGCTCTCAAGGTACGACAATACAATCCGTGAATGTGATAACGAAGCTAAATTCAAACACTCGTGGAATCACCCGATCGAAGGCCAATAGTGAAAACATGTCATCGGATGCGAAGAACTTGCCATTAAGGCATGCAAGCTCCAAGGTATTGAAAGGGAGTTTCTAAGTCATCTTCTTGGATAATGAGTTGAATTTGACAGGAAGTTACCCGTCGAAGGAGGGTCATAATGATTCCCTCATCATCGACATGAAATGAGGAACAAAGTGGAATAAGTTTCAAGATTGTAACAATGACTCAAACGGTGTATAGGTAAATAACTGCAGATTGGAATTCTCTTGAACATATTGGTGACACAACTCTGGAGTGTGGCAAAATTAGATTCAAAATAGGACCAAGGGTCATAATGACAAGGTGGAATAGTCAAATGAGAGGAAAAATGGATCACCCAAACCCAGAAGGACAAGTGACTAAGTGAGGATATCCCAAACCCGACACGAGAAACAGATGAGTGTCATGTTTAAGAGTGACATGCTGCCTATACAAAGGATGTTTCATCTTCATTCCCCCCCCCCCCCCCCCACTATTTCTAGTGAGTATCTCTTTATTTTTACACAAGATTGAAGAGGATACCATATGCTTGTCATATAAGTTCATCCTTCAGATGAATCCATCCTAGTAAGTTTTACGAGTCATAGGAATGAAAAATTCGGGCTCGTCATGGTTACAAGTTTTTCATCGAGTCCGATGGAAGAATAACTCAGTATATTTTTCATATTTATAGAGTTTGAAAAAGAGACGGAAAAATAAAACTCCACCAGGTCCCTTTTCGTAATTTGTCTCTCGAATCCGAAAGGGTAGAAAACAATATTTGAGAGAACCTCCTAGCCATGCTCAACTAAGGTGTTCCTTTTTCATACATTAGTTCATCTTAGTCCGGAAAAGGGTTAAACTTATACTAAGTAGACGTCAATTCATTTACTTTAACGAGTTCAAAATGACAAGTACTCGACAATCTTTTCATATTTTTGGAGTCTGAAAAGAGCTGAAAGAGGACTCCACCTGGAGGAATGAGTGGTATGAAAGGATAGAAACTGGTTCCAGTCATGATGCAACTGCTCAAAACATGTAATGGTCAAGAGGCTGGCTAATAAGACTACTCATCGTAGATGTTCTTCAAGCAAGGGTAAAACAACCAAGTGAAAGCGTACGATTGGCAAAAGAGATGGCGACGATGGAATGAAAGAACCAAGGCTCATCTAAGAAAAATTGGCTGATAAATATAGCAATCATGAGATGTAAAGCAAGAATGGTTTCATTTTTACACAAGCTTGAAACAGAGACAAACTATGCTTGGATTTGGTTTCATTTTTACACAAGCTTGAAATGGAAACAAACTATGTTTGAATTTGGTTTCATTTTTACACAAGCTTGAAACAAAGATAAATTATGCTTCGGTTTGGTTTCATTTTTACACAAGCTTGAAACAAATATAAACTATGCTTGAGATAAGTTTGCATGCCCTAGAATAATGACTCAATTTGAGGTACATGCCCCCCAAGCTTCATTGCATCCACCTAAGTGGACTACTTTTTACTAACAGGTGGATGGAATGAAGGTTCACTTACGAGATCAAGTGAAAGACTCGACTGGGATTTTACGAGATCTAATCAAAGAATCGAATTGGAAGGGGATTTGTTTCATTTTGTAATGAGCTTGACACAGGAAAAGAACCATGCTCGTAGCCCTTGTTTCATTTTTTAAGGAGCTTGACATAAGACAAGGAACTCTACTCCATATCCCTTATTTCATTTTTTAAGGAGCTTGACACAAGACAGGGAACTCTGTTCATGGTCCTTGTTTCTTTTTTTAATGAGCTTGACACAAGACGAGGAACTCTACTCCATGATCCTTGTTTCATTTTTTAACGAGCTTGACACAAGACAAGGAACTCTGCTCCAGTACCTTGTTTCATTTTTTAAGGAGCTTGACACAGGACAGGGAACTCTACTCCTATCCTTTGATTCATTTTTTAAGGAGCTTGACCCAGGATAGGGAACTCTACTCCACATCCCTTTGATCACCAACCAAAAGAGGTCATGGCTTCCAAGAGGTTCTCATCAGATGGGAGAACAACACTCTGGAAGGGATACATGTCTAGGGATCCAAATGAGATATCGGGCTCCAATTCCCCCAGTACGTGGTGTACTACATCACCTACTTGATCATCAGTAGATGCGGGCATGGAATAGGTGGCCACATAATTAACCTATGGCGGGGGTGATACTGCTTTCACATAAGAAACATTTAGGGATGATGGTTGAGTAGGAGTTGATTAAGGACCAATGAATGTAAGATGATTACTGATCACAATGTTTCCATCACGCGGGAAACACAACACTGGAAAGAGGGAGGAAACAAGAGCTCCCATGACGTAAACATAGTCACGACCAAGAAGTAGATTAAAATCCAATGAACCTTGGGCAACCATCACATCTATATAGACTGTCTTTCCTCCCAAAGTAATAGGTAACTTAGGAAGGATCCCTAACAATTGACTGGTTCCTCTGTTAAAAGCTAACAAATTCTGGGTGACAGGGACAAGTTGAGGAAAACCCAAAGCTTTCCAAGTAGTTGAGGACATGATGCTAACAAATGTGCCCTTGTCTAGGAGTGTGCTAGGTACAACCATATGGTAAGATTTTACTGTTATACAGAAAGGCACATAAGATAGAAGGCGATATCCTGCCAGTTGACTCCAATAAAAAAAGTGGCTAAACTACTTGGAGGGGGTGTTGTAGGAACATGAGAACTACCCTCTTGCTCGATGGGAATAGGAGAACTACTCTCATGCACCTCAGAAATAGGATAGTTTCCCTCCAGTTCATTCGAGACTGAAGAAACTAGAAGAACTTGAGAAGTATGAGGTTCACTCTTTACCGAAAAGGTACGGTTAACTGAAGGTGGAGCCAATTTTACAATTTTCTCGACCAATGGTTGGTTGGGAATTGACTCACAAGACTCACTTTCAGAGAGAGTGTGGTTGACCAAAGATGGCTTTTGATCAATCACTTGATCAAATAACAAAGGATCAGGGGAAAGATTTCGATACCCAGTCGGAAGACGAGGTTGACAAACTGTAAAGTTTTCCAACTCTTTGGAAGCTTCATCCATTAAAGGACAAAGGTGAATGGGATGATTACCTTCACACAACTTACAAGGAAATTTGATTGTTCCCTTTTTCCCATGAACTTTACTAGTTGAAGGTTTATCATCAGCATGATCACCAGAGGTTGATGAAAAATGTTGATGTGAACCTATGGACCACACTTCTAAGACCTTAGGAATACCAAGACAATTCTAAAGAAGGTGGTCACCCTTACATAACATGCAAGGGAATTTTACTTTCCGGCGCTCATTTGAAGATTTTTCTTCTTTAGTTTCAACCGTAGAAATGGCTGCTTGGTTGCCCCCTTGCTTATTTTGCTTCTTCTTCTTCGTCTTCTTCTTCTCCTTCTTAGCTTACTAGTCACTAGAATCCAAACTTTCACCAGGCGAAGAGGAAGAATGAGGTGAAGAAATAGGTGAAGAAGGCGAGGGGTAAAATTTAGGATCAACATGAGGTTGATTTTGTTCAGGTGGAGGAGAACTTGGTTGAAAAGAAGTTTGGACACTTGAAACCACCGAAGTCGAAAATAACCAAACTGGCAGACCAATGGTCAATCTAGGAAGGGACAAAATCGACATATAGTGAGCACAAGTATTTCCAAAAGAAGGAAAAGGACTAAGATTCCCATCAAATGGTTTTCCTTGACTGGTAGACTCAGGAAATGTTTCCGTCAATATCAACCTAAGATCTATTAAGGAGTATTTCCACAGGAAGGATGTTGTTCTGCAGTCAATTAAGTTTAGAATTTGAAACAAAAACTTGGTATTTTCATGTTTTAAGAGTCAAGAAATGGATGAAAAGATGACTCTAGTCTCTTTCATTGGTTTAGCGAGCTTTAAAGGACAAGTGCTTGATGATCTTTTCAAATTTAAGGAGTCAAAAAAGATCAAAATGATTACTCAGGTAACTTTAGACAAAAGGAGTACCAAGTAACCGTGAATTGCAATATACACCTCAGCAAATAAATTTACCAAGGACTTGACGTACGTGCAGGCAACCTACCCGAATGCTATGTTCAGTGTATCACGTTTACAGGGTGGCAGACTTAGCTTCCTATGGATAAAGGTTTGAAACCTATGAGGGTCTCCCTTTATATACTCGACGGTACAGGGAGCACAAGTCCATGCTAGCACTGTCTAATGAAAGAGAGAATGACAACTGCTAAGTTTTATAGACGCTGGAACACGTCTCTAGCCTAGACCACTAAGTATGAAGCGCTAATGTTTGAAATTATCCTTAGATTAATTGAGATAAATTTTAAGTTAATGTTGAATTATATTTCAGTTTTAAGGCCTTAACGATGTCCACTAAACACTTATGATGCAAATATATGAGAAAAGGAAAAATTTCATTTCAATGAAAGATAGACTAATCAAGGGAATAAATTTCAATTAATAATGCATCAAATAAAACGTATCATGCAAAATGCCTTCCACTAACTTTCACTTATGTCTTCCAAATTCAAAATGTGAAAACAAAATCTAATCTTTCATTTCGCTAAATGCAATTCAAAAAGTAAAAATGATCTTGACTTCTAACTATCCTAAATGCAACTTTTTCAAAAGTAAAATGGTTTTAGTTTACAAAGATGCACTTAGATGAATTATGCTTTTCTTTCCTTTTTGAATGATTTGATGCACCTAATACAGTTTTTAGCTTTCAATCACTGAAAAATGTGATCTATTCTCAATGATGAATCTCAAAAAATAACTTTTCAATGCAACTAATCTAATACCTTTTCACGAAAAGTAAATTTCGAAATACAAGCTAAAACAAATGCAAAACGATGTTTTCAATGATTTCCACATAAAACAACATTCAATCAATCAGTAAAAAAACATCTCAATGACACCAAAAAGCAGCAAGTGATGACCAATTAACTAGAAACCCTAGAACTCAATCATATTTCACTTCAAAACCAATGAGACAAACTTTGCAAATTAATCAAGACAATCAATCAGAAACACCATAGACACTCTGTAAAATCACTGATAGAGGACATAAAGACCAAAAACAAGAAGAAAACCTTGTTTTCTCTTATACTCTGGGATCATCGCATCTGTCATAAGAAAAACAACGATCATCACGACTGTAATTAAAACATCCGCGATGCCATTGTGACTGGAGAGGCAAACCTGCGATGGGCGAGAAAAATGAATAAAAAATAAGAAATCTTCAAGACCAGACAAAAATCAATGTTCTCAAGCAATCACCAGCAAGTGAAAATAGTTATAGAAAAGAAAACAAGCTAGACAACTGACGATTGGTCAAAATTGTCGCAAAAACAAGGTGAAGGATTGAATGGAAAGGATCATAGGCTCCCCAATGGATTTGCCATTTTGTTGTGAAGGTAAATCCTCTCTACGGACAGAGACGATCCCTCTAGCCCAATGAGTGGGTCTAGCAACTGAAGTGACAATAAACTAGACATATTCATAGATTACAATTGAAAAGAAGAATGAAGGAGATGACCTACCTCATTCTGATGCTATTTTGATCTCCCTTTGTTAAAGACCTTGAACTGCTTGTATCACAGGCTTGTTCCTACTTCTCTTAGTGTTTATGCACCTTCACAAGAGATCAAGACACAACAAGGCATGCAAATACAAATAGAATATCCAAAAGAAACCTACTTAACTGATCAAGGAATGTTAAGCTAAATGATACATGAGCATACACATTTAGGGAAAACGAACCAGCAATTGTATATTAATAGAAAATAAAGGGAACCATACAACTAAAGCCTTGATGTTGATAGGCTCTCCTTGAGTGTTAATCCAAGTCCAAGCCAAGAACTCTCCAAGCACTCCTTCCCCAAGTCAAATGAATAGCCTCTAGGCACAATCTTAGCGTAAGGGCACAAATAAACATAGACCAAGTCAGCCTCTAACCATTTAGTAATGGGAGAAGGTAAATATATAGGCTAGGAAAGGGAGTTAGGATCTCTCCAAAGATAGGAGTAGGTCCTCATATCAAGGAAGTAGATCATAGGGATAAGACCAATAGGCCAAGTTGGGAGAATTCGACCTCATCTATGCCAAACAACCTCCAGTTCGCCGCCCTGGAAGCTTCTAGATCACAAAGCTTCTCATCCTCTTTGGGAAAATTACCTCTTTAGGATCATCGTTGGTATGCAAGGGAACAAGGCGATTCCATCGTTGGTCAAGTACAATCCAACACACGACCATCACTATTTTAAGCCTTATAAGAGCGATGATTCTCATTTAGGGTTTTAGAGCTATTTCTTCAGGGGAAAGCTTAATGCATTTTCCAACCAATGTTTTAGGAACGATATGAGCTGCATATCTGAATAAGTACACTACATGATGGTCATGTTTCAGGCACTTAAAGGTATGTCATGGGGAAGTGTAGGAGGTGTGACAAAATACTGTGTAACAGGGAGCTTGTAATTCTTGACTATTCTTGCAGAAGCTATCCGTGAAGAGTCCTATGAAACCCTTGATGAGTCACAATATCTTGATAGATCATATCTCGCGAATAATTCCATTAAATAAAAGCATGATATTGTGAAGATGTCTTCCACTTGATCACAAGGCAACAATATTTCTTGTCTTGAGCAAAAAGAAGATCTAGAGGAGTTTATGCAGGTAGGGGGAGTTGGTTCATGACATGAAGAAATGCAAACACATCTATCATATACCACATTGCCAAAAGAAGTATCACCATGGAAGGAAGAGCAACATATCCATCATGGAGAACTATCATTAATGAAGAAAATATGATGGAGCAACATGTCAAGAAGCATATTGATAGGGGGAGTACTTGGGCACCACATTTTCCATTGGTGTCAAAGGGGGAGAAATTGTTGAAAGGACAAGGATTTTGCCATCAATGACAAAGGAGGAGATTGTTGGTCAAAGTTGGCATTGATGTCAATATGGCATCATTGGAGATGGAAAATATTCTTGTGATACGTGAATAACTCTTTTGTGATGTTTCCCTAACCTTAGGAAAACCCTAGATTATTTATGAATGAAGGAGCCTTTTCCATGTATGCGTGAAACCCTCATATGAATTGATATTTCATAGCTACACGGTTTGCCCTAGAATTAAGTCCTAAAATCTATGAAGAAGGAGCCGTAGACATAAAATCATAAAGATTACTTGAAATGAAATAATAATGATATTTTCACAAAATATAATTTTATTAATGGAAAAATGATCTCATTCAAGGAAGAAAATGGCACTAGCATGTAGAAGACATTTCCCCTTTCCAATGAGCTATCACTCACCCTCTAACTCCTTCGAGATTAAGAAAAAATGATTTTTTAAGTTAAAATATTATATTCTTTAATGCTAGCAGACCTAAGCCTCCTATACATGTTGACCTCTCCTCCAATAGATGTGAATATTCATTATAACCCAAAATCAGTATAAATACAAGTTGAAACACTTCATTTGAAGCCAACAATTTGGTGAAGATCATCATAGGAACATAGAAGAGTTCACATCTTGTGAACTAATAGCAAGAATCATACAAAAGAAAAGGAGAATCGAAACTTATTGAAGTCTGCTCATATTGAAATCTTAGAAATCTGAAAATTGCAGGAAGGAGGCATAGTACAGAGGTCCGAAAATTGCAAGGAGGCCAAGAGGACATTGGTTGGGTTATTAACCAGTTTTGGAAACTGAAAAGAAATCCAGACATGCCTGTCAAGCTCAGACCTGAGGGAGACAACCACCTGTGGAGGACATCACTTCAACTCGGACTAGCAGATAGTCACACTCATACAACTCAGTATTTTGGGCTAAGTCTTATTGTAAACAACTTCGACTTGGTACAATTTTTTTGGATAGAGAACAAGTAACAAGGCCTTGTAGCTTTGACTAGACTACAAGCTACACCTTACCTCAGTCTTGTGCTCAAAACCTTTGGACCCATGATAATCTCTGTGGAACTATGGTAAATCTATGGGAGGTCGAATAATCACCTGAATTGGCTTGGACTAACTTACAAAAATCCTTTTCACTCTCAAAACTACAGTATTTAGAAAGATTTGATTTCAAATCTAGTGCACCCACCTATGGAGGACATATTTGTGGAAATTTGAAGCTCAGAATCACTAGCCTCAGAAATGTGGTATACCAGACTTGTGGACAAGGGCTTACAATTGCAGAATTTGTGGTGGAGGTCTTATTCTAGACCTCTAGGACCTATGAACAAATAAATAATTGACTTATGCTAATTCTGGGGTGCTATACATAACTTAAGTCTTAAGGTTGATAATAGAAGTAATAACAAAGATCTTGTGATTTACTCAGCGTGGGTTTATTTATTGGAAAATGACATCATTATGGAATTATATGGAGCAACCTAGTAACAATGTTTTAGGAGTTTTGAGAAAAATGTTTTGATAGTTTTGAGGAAAGTGTTTTGGGAGTCTTGAGACAGATTTGAAGGCACCTTTGGAGCAAAATATATCAGAATAAAAGACATTGGAGAATTTTTTTTGAAGAGTACCTTTAAGCTACTCTTGGTGATCCTTGGAGAGTATATAGGGGTAGACTTTTGAATAGTTATGTGCAGATCTGAAGTAGCTTGTTGGAAGGCCTCATTGTATACCAAAAGCAGCTTGTTGAAAGACTTCTTAGTAGACCTAAAGCAACTTATTGGAGTACTCATCATTCATTAATAAAATTATTATTCTATCATTATTCATTTTCTGTTCTAATTATAACTAGTAAAAATAACAATTGAAAAGAAATACTGATTCACCACCCCAGTATTTCCAACAATTCTAATATTCTATCAGGAGCAAACAAACTTCATATGGGATAGTGGCTTCGTAAAAAAATCATCAACTTTCCCACCAACAGTAATGTATTTTAGCCTCACAGCACTTCTTTAGACAACATCCTAGATATAGTGATACTTGATCTTCAATGTGATTCAAATTGTCATGAAAAATAAGATTCTCATAAAGTTACACACAAATTTAGATATATCATGATCAATTCCAACACCTGATAAAACAAATCAACAAACAGTTTTAGAAGGCAAACTGCTTCACAAAGGGATGAACAATCAGCTATATGTATTCAACTTCAATCATGCTAAATTGATCCAGGAGGATCCATTGATTCAAATTGTACAGGTGCTCAAGTGTCATCATCAGTGTTCAGTGTCATTGTCGCCTCAGTTATGAGTGTCATTCAGATCGACAATGTTGGATAGGATAAGGTTGTTTCAGTAATGTTCATAGTTTTTCATGGCATTTAGTTGATGTAGTGTTGTACCTGGCTGTCGGCTTATGTTCATCGACAGTTCCGCCAGGATTGGTCAATGACATGTGTTTTGTCGTTCGACAAGCAGGATTTGGGTTCAATATGAGCATCATCTGTGGCATAGGTTCATCATCAAGGTTGTCATTGCAAAGATAGCTAGAGTCGACGACGTGTGTGGGTTTTGTCATCCATCACAGAGGTTGATATATCGTCAGGGTTGTCGTCATAGCAAAGGATCAATATCGTTGTGTCGACGATAAGCAGGTGGTTTTACGTCACATTGTGACGAAAGATTGTAAAAGGGTTTTTAAAATTCTATACCTAAACCCTAATCCTACATATAAGTCCTAATGACTAAAACTAAACCTAAAACCATGATCAAATTCATGCCTTACAAACCATAATCCTATGCTAAAACGCTAAACCCTAGCACTAAACCATGTATTAGTCCTAAACCTAATTCCTATGCTAAACCCTAACCTAAAAACCTATCACATATCTCTATGTGTTAAAATCCTACACATAAAACCATTTAAATTAACCCTAGGCTTATGTTTATTTATAAACTAAATTAAAAAACACAAAAGACCGCGTGGACAACTAACCACGTCGGAATCATGTGCACAGGGTATCATAAATCATCGGGTTAGCCAACAGTCAGGCACTAACCGTTAGCTGGTTAGTTGTGTCGGAACCAGGTTCATGTGAGCAGCGTGGAAAAGAGTTGCAGTGAGCAGTCAGTAGACCACAGCACTAACCGTTGGCCTCTAACTGCATCGGAGAAAGCCGCAGCATGCAGCATGTGAGCAGTTGGAGGTCAAACGTCAACCGTACGGGGTTTATTGTAATCACAGAGTGGAACGCCAGCGCGCTAACTACAGGTTTTGTCTAGTACTCACATGAGCTGTCCAACCCGCCCGATTAATGCTGACAGCTAGCGGTTTTAGGGTTAATCCAAAGTTATTTTGGGTTTTTATTTGTTAGTTTGGTTTCAACTAATTCGAGGGCCTTGTAACCTAATGCCTAGGTGTCATTTCATGACAAGACAGAGGGCAGATGAACCCTAAAGTTAGCTAATACACCTCAAAATCAGTCAAGGAGGTTTCCATGTACTTGCAGGCCTATAAGAGGTAGTTTTTCTCACTGAAGAATAGCTTGGTGGTTTTGGGGTTTTGTATGCAGGTTCTGGAGGACATAGGCTTTTTTGTGTTCAGTGTTTTGGGAGGATCAGGAGTCGGATTTGGAAACCATAAGCGGTGTTGGAAAGTTGGTTCAAAGGGATATATGATGACAAAGGTCAGAATTTCCTGTGTGCAAGTTTAGTCTGACTAAATCACTATGTAATAGACTCCTTTCTTCTCATTCTTAATCAAACGGTCGCCCATATTGAAAGCGGACTCGGAGACGTAGTCCATCAGGGATGAACTCCGTAATAAATCTTGTTGTCTGGTATATCTATGCTTTCATTTTTTTCACTATTGTTTTGCATCTTACTTATGGTTTATCAATTGTCGTAAAGTGTTCTACTCCAGCAGTTTTTCCTCGATTTCTGTGCTTTCAGTTAACATTCAACTCATTAATGGCTAATGAATTCTACATCAGTATTTAGTTTATGATAATTTCAGATCATATAATTTGGTATTAGAGCAAGTTACGTTTGTAGAATGTGCCATTGAATGTTAACCTGGTCTAAGTCGCAACGAGGAGAAGGAATCCTTGAGCAGATCGATCCAAAGATTGGAAAGTGACGAGTCGTTTAGAAATCGACCATGTCAGGACCTGATGCAGGTGAAAACACTAAAACAAAGATGAGTGAGGAACAATTTCAGCGGGCGTTCTTAAACATGCAGTAGATGTTGGGGGAATTGTACGAAGACAAGAAGGCGAGAGATGCAGCTTCTTCTTCAAAGCCATCAAAGAAGGACAAAGGTAAAGGCAAGGTTGATAAATATCCTTCACCTCCATCATCTCCATCATCCTCTTCTTCTTCTTCTTCTTCTTCCAGTGCAAAATCTGAAATGGAAAAGAAACCTAAGAAATCATCTCTTTTGAAACTTGATGTTAAATTTGAGTTACCTGTTTATGATGGCGAAATGAATCCTGAAAAGCTAGATAACTGGATAAATCAGTTAGAAGTGTATTGTCGTATTCATAACATTTCTAGAGATAAAACTAAAATTCAGTTAGCTACACTTAGAATGGGGGGAACAACTTTAATCTGGTGGGAAAGAAAAACTCAGATAGATGTAAAGCGTAAAGGAAAAGTCATCTCTTCATGGTCTAAGTTTTTAAAAGCTCTTAGGAAATAGTTCAATCCTTTAGGATACATGCAACAAGCTGTTATTGATTAGCAGCATCTGAGGCAAGGTAAAGGGCAGAGTGTTCAGGAGTTCAGAAAGAAAGCATTGGTGCTTGGTATTTCATTGGATACAAGTGAAACTTTGTTAAAATACATCGACAATTTACATTCATATTTGTAGCAAACTTTATTGATGTTCAATCCTGATGATTTTGACGAGGTGTGTGTTCAGGCCATACATATTGCATCAGGTGGCAGACCATTCAAGTTTTCATCACAGTCATCCAAAGAGTTGGAAACTAGAGATTCCGGTGACAGTAAGGGGAAGAACATTTCAAAGAGAAAGAAATTAGCAATAGCTTAAAAGGAAATACCTACTTATTCTCATTGCCAGAAAATCGGTCATGATGAATCAAAGTGCTGGAAGCTTCATCTAGAACTTAAGCCCAAAAAGTTACTTAAGGTAAAGGATGAAAAGAAGGCCATTGCAGTAGTCCAACAGGATTTAGGTTCAGATTCAGGTGATGAAAGGAGGATAACCACCATGGTTATGGCAGGTAAAACTTCTGATACTGGTTCGAGTTCGAAAACTAATGTATCTTCTTCAAACATAAATCCTTCACATGAGGATAAAAGAGTTGAAATCTTCCACATAATAATAACTTCTAATCATACAAAGATTTACACAATGTTTGACAGTGGATCACAAGAAAAATTTAATATCTGAACATATAGTTAATCAATTGGGATTGGAGACACAAAATCATCCAAGACCATACCCATTAGGTTGGATTAATAAATCAACTCAGATGCATGTCACAAAGTAGTGTTGGTTAAAATTTGCAATTACATCTAAGTACATTGATGAAGTGGAGTTAGATGTGGTCCGAGTAGACATATGTGGAGTGGTCTTAGGAAGTCCTTATCTTTATGATAGAGATGCAGTGTTTTACAGAAGAGAACATAAATATCACCTAAAGAAAGAAGGGGTTGAATTTATTATTAGGGCACATAAAGTCAAATCAAACTTGGATTTAATTGTTACAAATCAAGTAAAGCAGTTAATAAGTTCAAGTAAATGTGTACTCATGTCTATTAAGGAACAACATAAGGATGATTGTTCGAAATGCAAGATTCAGTTTATAGATCAATTGGTCAAGGTGGTTAATTATTTTCCAAGAAATCTTATTCATAAACAGGATAAGCTACATGAGATACATTTAATGTTTTATGAACATCTTCTTAAATATAGAATGAATCTCAATTCATTCATTCAACTGAATTCTAGAAACTATCATCATTAGCAGTGTATTGCAGGGAATGGTACATGTGAGTCTAATTAGAGACTTGTTTCAGAAGGTATTTTTATTTTAAGTTTCAGGGGTGCAGGCCAGTATTGGGGAAAGTCAGTGTTACATTTCTTTGGTATTTTATCATCATTTCATGCTTTAGAAAGTAATGAAGCCTCTTTTCAAGTGGAGAGGAAGTCTATAAGTTTTCATGACAAAGCATTTTCAAAATCAGATCTAAAGTTTCCTTATCATGATTTGAAAACTAATGCATTAAGTGAAATTGTTAGTCAATGGAAATATCAATTAATAGACGAAGAAATAGTGATTCAAGTAAATCAACAATTACTTAGATACTTTCAAAGTCAAACTAAGTTGCAACAGTCTTTACATCACAACTGGATGAGTTATGTGCAACAAGTTCACTTAGTAATCAGTCAACAGGAAAGTAAATCAAGTCAAGTAATTGATATGAAGTCAAAATCAAAGGAGTCTTTGAATATTTCAGTTATTTCGAAAAGTAGATTGTTAATACCCATCAGATGTATTGAACAAAGTTCTACAAATACTTTTTTCAAAGATGTTTTTGAATCACTAACTCATGATTCTTCGTGGAAAGAATACAATTGCCATGTTGATAACAAGTTGTTTTCCCATCGTTGCAAGTTGTCCATACTGCGGATGGAAGAAATAGGTCACCGAATCGAAATATCTCATGGTCAGCATCATCAGGGTCTTCACTTGCAGGTGATTGATCGAATGTATTGGTACATCGTCAAGTCAAGGTGGAAAGACAAGGAGTTCTACCCTCATCGACTATTTGTTTAGTCAAACTTTTGTGGTCCAAAAGCTTTTAAGTGGAGAGGAATGATCCAGGAGGATCCGTTGTTTCAAATTGTACAGGTGCTCAAGTGTCGTCATTAGTATTCAGTGTCATCGTCACCTCAGTTATGGGTGTCATTCAGATCGACAATGTTGGATATGATCAGGTTGTTCAGGTAATGTTCAAAGTTTTTCATGGCGTTCAGTTGATGTGGTGTTGTACCTGACTGTTGACTTATGTTCATCGACAGTTCCACCAGGATTGGTCGACAACATGTGTTTTGCTGTTCGACAAGCAGGATTTGGGTTCAACATGAGTGTCATCCGTGGCATAGGTTCATCACCAAGGTTGTCGTTGCAAAGATAGCTGGAGTCGACGATGTGCGTGGGTTTTGTCGTCCATCATAGAGGTTGATATATCGTCAAGGTTGCCGTCATAGCAAAGGATCAATATCGTCGTGTCGATGATAAGCAGGTGGTTTTACGTCTCATTGTGAAGAAAGATTGTAAAAGGGTTTTTAAAATTCTAGACCTAAACCCTAATCCTACATCTAAGTCTTAATGACTAAAACTAAACCTAAAACCCTGATCAAATTCATGCCTTACAAACCATAATCCTATGCTAAAACACTAAATCCTAGCACTAAACCATGTATTAGTCCTAAACCTATTTCCTATGCTAAACCCTAACCTAAAAACATATTGCATATCTCTATGTGTTAAAATCCTACACATAAAACCATTTAAATTAACCCTCGGCCTATGTTTATTTATAAACTAAATTAAAAAACACAAAAGACCGTGCGGACAACTAACCACATCGGAATCATGTGAACATGGTATCATAAACCGTCGGGTTAGCCAATAGTCAGGCACTAACTGTCAGCTGGTTAGCCATGTCAGAATCGGGTACATGTGAGCAGCGTGGAAAAGAGTTGTGGTGAGCAGTCAGTAGATCGCAACACTAACCGCTGGCCTCTAACTGCATCGGAGAAAGCTGCAATGCACAACATGTGAGCAGTTGGAGGTCAAATGTCAATCGGACGGGGTTTATCGTAACCACAGAGCAGAACTACCAATGCGTTGACTATGGGCTTTATCTAGCACTCACATGAGCTATCCAACCTACCCGGTTAATGGTGATAGCTAGCGGTTTCGAGATTAATCCAAAGTTATTTTGGGTTTTTATTTTGTTAGTTTGGTTTCAACTAATTCGAGGTCCTTGTAACCTAATATCTAGGTGTCATTTCATGACAAGACTGAGGGAAAATGAACCCTAAAGTCAGCTAATACACCTCAAAAGAAATCAAGGAGGTTTCCATGTACTTGCAGGCCTATAAGAGGCAATTTTTCTCATTGAAGAATAGCTTGGTGTTTTTGGGTTTTTGTATGCAGGTTTTGGAGGACATAGGCTATTTTTTGTTCAGTGTTTCAGGAGCATCGGGAGTCGGATTTGGAAACTGTAAGCGGCGTTGGAAAACTGGTTCAGAAGGCTATCTGATGATAGAGGTCAAAATTTCCTGTGTGCAAGTTTAGTCTAACTAAATCACTGTGTAATAGACTCCTTTCTTCTCATTCCTAATAAAACGGTCGCCCATCTTGAAAGCGGACCCGAAGACGTAGTCCATCAGGGACGAACTCTGTAATCAATCTTGATGTCTGGTATATATCCGTGTTTTCACTCTTTTCACTTCTGTTTTGCATCTTACTTATGGTTTATCAGCTGTCGTAAAGTGCTCTGCTCCAACAATTTTTCCTCGATTTCCATGCTTTCAATTAACATTCAACTCATTAATGGCTAATCAATTCTACATCAGTATTTAGTTTATGATCATTTTAGATCATAAATGCACAATACTTGTCCACAATATTTGAGCTAAGAAAACATCCAAAATTGTTATTCAAAGCAACCAGTCCAATCAAAATATGCAAATCCATGCAACAAATAGTTCAATGAGCCAAAAGTAATATCAAACAAGTTGGCAACATAGTCTCACAACTTCTTTAAATTTGTTATCATGGATGTGTCCATGGACTCGCTGTCCATCATGCTAAATTTTAAAGTATCTCAAAAGGTATTTCAATAGCTCATGCCACACTTTCAATCCCATATAGTAATGCATTAGACTAAGATCCTTTAATCATATCCCTCTTACACGAGACAAAGAGGTCCTCAACCTCAGTTAGAAATAGATAACCAAAATCACGAGATCATATTCATCAATGGACGAACATTTTTATAAATAGCCATTAATTTGAGAGTACCACAAGGTGTCTGACCTCATATCCTTCTCCCTCTTACTGGGGTACTTCTAGCCATCCTAATCTTGGAAGTCACAACTGGCTACTTTTCGACATAGATCAAATATGCTCCTTCTGAGTTCATATCTCAACACCAGTCTTCTTGTCATTAACTTTGCTAATTTATTCCATTATTTCCATCTACTACTATAGTTGTGGAAACATTCATCATGTACCTACAATCCTCACTAGGAGGGCATGGAAGAACAATCACAACCAAGAAATATATACAAATACAAGAGACTAATAGAAACAACAACAATAGTAATAAACAAGAAAGATAAATATAAAATACTTATCTTTTAAGAACATGTCGACTCCCTCTTGAACTTAGCCTTCTTGCATCCAACTTGCAAATCAACCTCGTCCACATCATCATCATGATGTCTTTCTTGCAGGAAACGTCCAATCCTAGGGTTTTATCCAAGGACCCTATAACTTTCTTGTTCAAACCCATTTGCATAATAGGGCTTACAAACCCTCCATGTGACATTTTTTCATCAATAATATTTAGTCAAAATAACTTTACTTCTTCAAAAGCATTCATCATTTCAGTATTCAAATAGTTGAGTATTGATTCAACATTATTAAATTCGAGCATTTTAACTTAAACACATAAGTTCTGCCAATTGCACGTCTCTCTTGAGAGGTGTTAAATTTGAAAGACGACATGACCTCTTCATTCAATTGTACATGAAATATATCTTTCTAGTGCAAATAATACTTTGTGACAATTTCCAAAGAAAGTATTCCAAAAATTTGATACTTGCCACTTTAGATCTTCAAAGATTTGATTCTTGCATACAAGCTTTCTTCAAATCTTAACAAGCTCATCTTCTTGAGAATGTCTTTTGCCTTCAAAACTTGAAGGAGGACTTGACTCTTAAATAATTTCATTTGGTGCTTCTGCACATAATTTACAACATCATCATACATGTCTCGTATTTCACTTGTCTGACTACAACAATAATGTCATTTTACCTTGCCATATCAATTTCTCGAAGAATGGAATTTTTCATGTTTATCCCCAAGGATTTCTATATCAGATGTCAAGATAGAGCTTCCAAAAGAATTTATGTTAATACATATCTCATATGTTAAACTTCAGATTTGTAACTTGGAATTCTAGCCTTCTGAAATATTCAGGGGGATATCAGGTCAAATCCTAGAGAATCATTTTGTCCTTCTTTTATGAATAGAACATATACCCCTTTAAGCTTTCATCAAAATTCCGAATTGATTTAAGAATTCGATTCTTTTAGAAGACAAGTTCTGAGATCAAGATATTCAGTTTAGGGGGGCCAATTAAGAGACTTGTGACCTATTGGAATACTTTACTTATTAAGAATTTACTTATTAAGCAGACGGGAGAAAACTCTAACGTTCAAAGCAACAAGAATTGGACTCTGTCCCATCAGGATTCCTCAGTCAACAAACATTAATGGTATTTTCCTCTTTCTTCTCTTTTCAACAAAGTCTTACCACTACTAGTCTTTTATGTTATGTAAGTGTAAATTACTCTTGAATCAGTTTGTAAGTATCTATAAGGACAATGCAATTAGTAACCTCAGTAACAAAAGGGGAAGAGCCTAGAATATAGGAACTGTCTACCCTCTGTTTCTCTTCCAGGATGCCTTCTCCCATTTTGGCTTGATATAATGGGAGCATGTCTCCTTCTTTTTTTTTTTTTAGAATAGAAATTCAGTGACCTACTTTGTTAAAAATAAATAAATAAATATATAATTTATTTTATCCCACCAAAAAAAGTCATATGTTGTGGTTCTACCCACTCTCACAATGCTAATAAAAAATCAAAGTAGTGCATTGTTGAATACACAAAATGTTAAATTTAAATTCTTTCAAAATCGTAATAGTCAAAGCAACTCATCATTGAAAAGACAAATGAAAAAAAACAATTATAACACAAAAATTCATTAAAAAGATAGGTGCAACGGGGAAAGATGCCAATTTTAAAATTGTCAATTAATGGGTACTCCCATTATTAGTCTCTTTCAAAGAACTTGAAGCTAAAGAACAAGCCGAAGAAAACCCATTAAGAGATATTTTTGCATCATCATCTAAAAGGGTTATAAATTCTATAGAACTTGAATATTTAGAGAGTCAACTTTCACCTAAGTGGTGTTTTCCTAGTATCTCCTCTACAGAAGTATATCCTGATCTGTCTATGTTCCATCTTAAAGATGTAACTAGAATTTCTATCAAAGAGAGTATTAGTCAGATACAAGAAAAATCTGATTCTGTATAAACAATTTGTCTGCTTGATACTAAAAAACTTCAGAATCAAGCCAAGCGATTGGGAACTAAATATCTACACTGGGGATGTATTAGAATAGGGATCAATCCCCTAGTACATAGAGGGTTGAATACTTTTTTTCTTGCCACGGTCAGAGATTTGACACACAATAAGTATTCAAATTCATTAATAGGAGGGATGGTTGCACCATTATCAAATGGACCGGTCTACTTTGACTGTTATCCAAATTTTTCTATCTATACCTTTGATGAACATATCAAAGATATTTTTCAACTCCAGATCCAAACAACGGGGTTCGATATGAAGAAGAAAAGAAATAATATAGCCATCCAAACTCGTGGTTGTTTTAGACATACCAATACCCTCTATCCTACTATCCTCCATGCTCCCAGTAAAGAATCAAAATCCAGTGTGGTTGTACTAACAGATGCCCAAAACCAAAAGTTAGAACACCAAATTATCAAATGGGAAGACTTAAGTTTCCCAGAACATTGGGTTGTAGATAATCCAAAACCCCCTACAATGCAAAAAAGCACTTATGTTGATATAAAAGGACCATCATCTTCTGTAGTGTCTTTTCCTAGAAGATCTACCATAGATCGCAGAAGAATTGATTTAGCCTGCAAAGCTTCATATATGTACATAGATTCACAATATATTGATACTACCAATTCCATCCACCATCTGTAAATTGCCAGCATATGGATTTATTTGAATATGCCCAGATTGTAAACTTTGCCTCTCTGCAATTTATGAGTCCAAACTGCAATCAAAAAGTAAATCTTAGTAGTCTTGCTGACTTTGTTATACATCAGAACCATCACCCCAGAATGGGAGAATCCCCACCGACAACTTCTATAACTCCTTGTCCTAATCCAAAATGTTCTGATATTCCATTCCCACATGATTTTGATCATGTGATGATGATTCATGAACTTCCTTCCTTGGAAAATGAAGATCCCCGCCTTAAATAAATGTTCAGCAAAATGTGTCCCTCTGGTATGCCTCGATATGGTCTAGGATATCTAGAACAACTAGATGACCTGATCCCTCAGTTCAGATTTAATAATTTTTTGCCTCCTGATTGTAAGAAGCCTTCAAAACTAGAAATTCACAAATTCTTATTAGTTATGGAAGGATGTAAGAAGCGTATGTTTGATAATTAGTGGATAAAAAATATGCTAAATTGGGATCTATATACCCATCTTGAGGCTGAAAGTTTTGACCTTAGTACTCCATATCCTGAAAATATCAGACTATCATATGAATGGAAGACATACATGAAAAAGACAAACATTTGGTTATCCTTTTATGAATGGAAAAGAAAATTGGAAAGCACAGAAGTACAAATGGCAAATGCTGAATCATCTTCAACAAAACATGCCTGGACTGCTATAGACGGTAGCAAAATTGAAACTCCTACTAATTTTCCTCCTTACAAAGGCATTCTATTAGGAGAAGCACAAAAAAATGCTAACGCCATTCCTTTGGTCTTAAAGGATGATAATGTTCTTAGCATTGATGGATGGACACAAAGAGCTAGTGAACAGATAAACTAGACCAACACGACAATAAAAGGGTTGGAAATGAACTGTGGAAAGACTATAGAAGTAAAAGAAAGTTTTGATAGTTTATAAGTTTTTGTAAATAACATCAACAAAACTTTGAATGATGTAAATGATTTTGCTATAGTACTAAAAGGCTTTGTCAAAGAATCTTTAACATGAATTGAGGATGTTGAAAAGAAAGTGGATATAGGGAAACAATCTACTCAAGAATCCATTGGAGAATTATCTAAAAAATTTGACAGAATTCATATAGCCTCCAAGGACAAGCCTATTCCTATCTCTTCTTTGTTCAAAATAACTATAAATATCCAACATCTTATCAAACATATTGATAAATTTCCTTTTCTTCTCCCAAAAGAAACAACAGAAGAAAAATCTGAGCCTATAACTCTTTCTTCTTTGTTTAGAGAAACATAACAACCTGAAAGCTTAGAATCACACATGTTCCCCATCTATGAGCCTCTCCAAAGCTAGTATACCAGGTATCTTGCACCAGATCTCAGTGGAAAAGGGAAACTCCCTGAAATACACAATTTCCATCTTGAATCACACATAGAGTGGAATATTGACAATTTGAGTATTGCTCAGATAAGGCAAATGATAGACCTAATGTTTACTGAATATAAGCTTATGTGCCTTAAAGGAAGTCTATCATTCAATGTTTCACTGGAACCTTATTAAGATGGTGGGAAACAGAGTCATCACCACCATTAATAATAAAAATGGAAAATGAAATCTTGAAGGATGAAGGGGGAGATATCATCCATAATGTTGACAGTGACCCACAAAGCAACATGATTGGGGCATTAACCTCATTCATTTTAGAACATTGGTGTGGAAGAGAAAGTGAACTTGCAAATAAGAATGAGATGATTCTCATGAACATTATATACAACAAAATGTCCCAATATGAAGACTTTCATAGGGATTAGATTCAAAGAATATATGAGGTCAAAGATAGTAAAAAAATATTATGGAAACAAGTCTACTTAGCAACTTTGCCTTGAAAATTTGTTGATTATCTTAGACAATAAGATGTTTTTCAAATGCCTTTTGAATCCTTCACTTGGGGAGAAATATACAATATCATAATCAGTGTTCTGGTAGGATTATGCACAAGCATGAAAGTAAATAAATCACTGCAAAAATTGTCAAAAACTACCAGATAGTAAGTCCATCTGTAGTAGGTATGGCCTATCTATAGATGACCCCATAATAAGAAGAAGAAAAGCCAAAAAAAATGCCAAGAAAATAAGAAGACAAGGGTGAAAGAAAAGGAACCAGGAAAAGGTACTATAAGTATGTCCCAAAGACACACTATTATGAACCTAAGGATATTCATCTACAAACAGAGGATTTTTGGAATAAACTAACTTGTTGGCTCTATGGTCAACCAGGACACACTTCAAATCAATGCCCCCTGGAAGATGAATCTAAGAAAAACAGAGGGAAGAAATATTTCGAAGCAACAAAGAAGAAGAGAGCAGTAAAATTAGAAATCATGGTGTCAATCATGTGTTACAAATGTCGTTCTAAAACCCAAAAGCCTGAAAATTGCCCCAACTCCTCACATAAAGAACAAATACAACAACAACAAATCTGCTCAACTTCAGAATCCTCTGAATATTCTTCCTCAAAATCCTCTAACAAAGAATTGAATATGCACATGAATGAATGCAATTGTGTTGATTCAGAAAACTGCTAATGTGAATCAAGTACTGAATCAGAAAGCTCTTCTGATGAAGACTTTGTCTCTAAACCAAAAGAAAAGGTTCTCATGGCACAGACCATAGATGATGTAGAGACAAATTTACTTGCTCAAATCAAAACATTAGAAGAAGGGGAACTTAAAGAAAAGTTACTTGAAATTTTTTTGAGTACCATGCACAAAAACCAGAAAAGAAGTAGTAAAAAAATTGAATCCAAGGCATTATTCATTGATGCCTCTTTTGAAAGAAATACAAGAGCCTTCCAAAGAAGGCAACAAAAATCTAAGGCTAGATCCTTAACAATAGGAGAAGTCAGTCAAGAGATTCATCATCTTAAGAAAGAAATCGCCTCCCTAAAAACAAAGGTCTCCGAGTTGGAGAAAGGAAAAGCACATGAAGAAGAAAATGATGAATATCTTACCAACCCAAATGTTGAAATATTTGAAGGAAATAGAGATGAATTTATGGATTTAAGAGATATGAGAGTCATGACAATTCAATATCAACAACATCATGTTATGTTGGATATATGTATAAATGGTGAAATTTTTTCCCTAAAGACACTTATTGATTGAGCAGATGTCAATATACTAAATTCAAAGATAACACCTGCAAAATACTGGGTAAAGTCCTTCAGATAGGTAATTGGGTTAGGGAATAAAGACTTATTGTATGAATTTCCTCAGGCTTCTATCTGCTTCAAATAACATTGTATAAAACTAAAATTTGCTTTTGCTGACATTCCTATTGATTGCATCTTAGGAAATGTATTTTTGGCTGCTGTAGAGCCACATGGATCGGCCAGACTGAAAAATGGAAAGGCTGGCTACTTTATATCTGTACCAAGCTCAAATGGTAAGTTGCAAACAATCAAGCTACCTTTTATTTCTACTCCAAGGGTATCCACTATGGTACAGGCAATGCAGGAAATTGAGAAAGCCAAAAATAAACTAGAAGATCTCAAAGAACTAAAGACTACCATGAAAATAGGAGATTATCTACAGACTCCTATAATCAAGCAAAGGATCTCAAATTTGAGATCACAGATAGAAAAAGAATGATGTGCAGAAGAACCAAACGCTTTCCGGCATAGGAAACAACATTATGTGGAATTTCCATATAAGGATGAATATGAAGGAAAACCTTGCAAGAGCAGAGAAATTCCTATGAACAAAGGGTACAAAGATCTCTATCAAAAGGAAATAGCAAGCCTGTTATAAAGAAGACTAATCAGAGAATCTGGTAGTCCTTGGAACTGCTATGGCTTTTATGTCAATAAGCATTCAAAACAATTAAAGGGAGTTCCAAGATTAGTCATAAACTACAGACCTTTAAACATTGTTATTTCAGATGATACTTACCCTATTCCCCATAAAGGGAATCTCCTAACAAGGATTGCAGGGGTTAAAGTATTTTCCAAATTTAATATGAAATTAGGCTTTTGGAAAGTGGCAATCCAAGAATCTGATAAATTTAAAACAAGTTTCAGTGTCCCAGTAGGACACTATGAATGGAATGTGATGCATTTTGGGCTAAAACATGCTCCTTCCAAATTCCAAAAGGTCATGGACATGATTTTTAAACCATATTTTGATTGGTTATTGGTATATATTGATGATGTTCTTATAATCTCTAAAAATATCCATAAACACTTCAAGCATGTTAATAAATTTGTACAAATGGTTAAAAATAATGGGTTGGTTCTCAGCAAGAAAAGGATTGAACTCTTTCAGACAAGTATCAAATTCTTTGGCCACACAATCAAATATGGCCAGATCACTCTACAAAAGCATGCTCTAGAATTTGCTGATAAATTTCCAGATATTATCGCTGAGAAAATTTAGCTGCAGATATTTTTGGGATGCTTGAACTATGTGAGCAGTTTTTATAAAGATTGTGCCAAAGATAGATTATTACTTAATCAAAGTTTACAAAAAAATCCACAACCATGGTCTCAGGCACACACAGAAGCCATCAAAAGAATAAAAAATAAGGTAAAAACTCTCCCTATTATTCATATTGTTGATGAAGATTCTTTCAAAATTGTTGAAACAGACGCTAGCGACGTGGGGTGGGGAGGAATTCTAAAGCAGAATAAGGAAGGAGAAGAACAAGTTGTCCAGTTTGTCTCAGGAACCTGGAGCCCATCTGAGAAGAACTACTCTACTATAGAAAAGGAAGTCAAAGAAACATGGAATTGCATTGACAAATTTGATGTCCACCTAATCCATAAGAAGTTTCTTTTAATGAATGATGTCGATGCACTAAAAAAGTTCCTCAATAAAGATATAAAGAAACCTGGAGAAGCTAAGTTTGCAAGGTGGTAGGCTCTATTTGCAAATTTCGACTTTGAAGTCGAACACATTAAAGGAGAAAAAAATTATTTACCTGACTTTTTGAGTATAGAATACATCAGCCAGAAAGAAAATGTCATGTTGATAGTAATAGAATGGGATCCTTCCCAACATACATAAATTCTAAGAAGCATTCCTAAAACAAAAAAATGGGAAGAACACTGTACAAGGTGGAAACCTACCTGTCAGCTAAGAAATACAAAGATACTAGATGCAAACTTACAATCTCATTCAGATATACAACATCTAGTACCAGAAAGAAAAATCTACCCCAAAGGTAGCAAGCGGATACATGACATGGTGTATCAATAGAGTATGCTAGCTACTCATTTGGCCAAAGAATCCCTAAGAAAGGATTTTTGGGATATCAATGTAATTTGGACATAAGGAAGCAATCAAAAAAGGGTCTTCAATACATTTTTTGCTATTAATCGAACTAGATGGCCAAGATGGTATGATATGTCTGGAATGTGGCCCCAAGGTGATCCAGCCCTTCTCTTTCCAGATACTATTTATAATTTCTCAGATTACAAAAAACTATGGTGCGACGTTATGAATGTAGATGGGAAGGATTAAACTCATTACATTAGAGTAAAATTTGGAGCTACATGGACTACACAAAGACAAAGACAGTGTGAATGGTTTCAACAATGGTGGGCTGATTTTGGTATTAAAAAAACAACTATGGACCCTCTCTTCTTCCAAAAGGATTTCCAACTTGATGTAATGATTGTGGATTCCTAACTGAGTGTTGGAACTCTCCTTGTAAAACTATTGGGGACTTAAATAATTACCCGAACAATCAAATTCTTGGTTACTTTATGAAAATACACCATGAATGGTTAGTCATGACCAAGATAAAACACCAAATTGTTCTAAGGAAGCCCATGATTATACGAAGAATATACATAAAGGCTTGGGACTCATGTAGATATTCCAAGATAAGATTTCCAGGGACCACACCTTTGGGAGACTAATGAAGTTTCTCGTGGGCTTGTCCTAAAAAGCATCCACTATGTAATAATGATGTCTAGTCACAGGAATGTACATGACCAGTTTTCTCGTGGGATTTACTGTTTAAAAGTCTCCACTATGTAAATATATTATCTTCTACAGTTTAAAGTAATCAACATGTAAAGTTTTCCGTGGGATTTGTCCAAATCATCCACTGTGTAAAACTATATCAAGATCCTTTCCAGTCACGAGACTCAAAGCACTTCTCCGACTTTTGGTGGGATTTGACCCACATCTCAATGACTGATGGAGCATGGTATTCAATCCATCTACCAGAATGTCGAGTGCTGGTCTCCTCAATCTCCTATATAAGGAGAGAACTAGGCTTATCAAAGGCATTTAGAGTGAGAGTTTTTGGGTTTTGAGTTTGAGAAGAAAGTTCTTGCTTTCATCTCCTTAGAGTAAGGATCTCAGAAGCCTGCACATCAGAGTGAGAGCTCTAGTGAGAATCTAAAGTGGCAGGTAGGTAATCTTAAATTTAGATCAAGATCAAGATATGTTTAATTGAAAAATAAATTAATTAAATACAGTAAATGAAATTACAAAAATATAATTTAAAATAATAAAAAAATCAAAAAAGATAATTTTAATGTTTCTTTAAATGAAAAACGAATTAATTTAACTTAATAAATGAAATTAAAAAATATAATTTAAAATAATAATGAAAAAGTTTATAATTTAAAATAATAATAAAAATAATGAAAAAAATAGCTTTTTATTGTTATTATTTTTTTAATATTTTTATTATAGTGAATTAGTATTTTTTAAAAATAATTTGAATGAAGTTCAAAATAAACGGTTTTATATAAATAATAATTAATAAAAAATATTTTAATAGTGAACCTATTCATTAATTATCGATTATTTTACACTTTATGGAAATTTATTTATAAAATATTATTTTCTATTATATTTTTTATTTAACAAAATTAAATAAATTAAAAATTAATATCTAAAATATTTTAATATTTTTAATTAAAATAACTTAATTCAATTTGAATTAATATAAAAAAACAATAAAATAATTTGGATTTCAAATACAAAATATCTTATATTCCAAAATATTTAAGAACTTGAAATATGCTTGCCATATATATATATATATATGGGTTGACTCAAAATTTGTGGTCTACATAATATAATTAACAATTTAGCTGTGGGTTCTTTTCCAGAAGTAATTATAGAAAATTTATTTCAAATTTACATAATATGATTAACAACTGAGCTGTGGTTTTTTTTAAGAAGTAATTATAGAAAATTTATTTTAAATGAATGTTGTTTGTTTTTTTTTGTTTTTTTGTTTAAAGAAATTGATAATTGGATAAATCTTGCGTTGAGGTGACTTGGGGTTTATTTCAACCACTATTACTACCAATCTAAATCCATCTTATTTCCTGATCTATCAAGTGCCAAGAGGATCAAATCTCTCGAGGTACAAACCTCTATGTGAACCACCCCACCTCCCAATGCATGGGTAAGATTTGGACATGAAACCTTGTACTCACATTTACTTTATATTTTTAGAGGCTTATCAAGGAAACTTACTAAAAGGGCTATTTTAATGAAATATTATTGTGCCATATGGGGGCGATGTTGTAGTGGTGTAATTTTTTTCAACATTACATGAAGTTCATTTAAAAAATAATAAAAGGTTAAGAGTAATATAGAGCCTAAAAAGTTAAATGTAATAAAAATAGTAAAATTCAATTTGTTATATTGTAATTTTGTTTTTATTGATAAAATTACTAACTATTTTTTAAATAAAAGAAAATAAGAATATATCACATTAAAATATATAACATATAAATAGTACTTATAAATTGAAATCCATTTTACCATGCAAATTAGAATAACTAGTGTAGATCCATCTTAACCATGTATCTAGCAAAAGCTAAGAGGGATTAAATCTCATGAGGTGCAAAACCTTTTTTAGTGAAAAAATTAAAATAATTTCACCTCCAAAGATTGATCCATCTAGGGACTTGATGGATGATGGTCAATGTAACATCCTCTAGTAATTGTGAATTTGTAAGTAATTGTAGTTAAATTCGCGTGTTTGAACACAAAACTTAATAGCTGAGTGGAAGCCTGAGGTGAACCTTGAATAACTAAGTGTTAGTTATGTGTATTCCTTTTCTTTTAATTAATAGGAAATAAAGTGAAGGGAATCTTGGAATCCACAGAGGAAAACCACTAGATAAAAATAACTCTTTTAATACTAGACGGTTAGGGAAGGGAGGTCAATTACCATTCCATTCTCTTCCAAAGGAGATAAGAGGATTATCTTAGGAGAAGGGAGGGGGATTTTTCCTGGAAAAAGAAAGAAAGAAACACAAAGGAAATTGTGAAAAAAGGGCAGGACGCTGCCAAAGGAGTTTTAGTGGAAACCTCTTGTTGATTTTTTATTTTTAATTTTAGGTTGAACGTAGGGGGGTTTCTAGTATCTAAGAGGCTAACCGGTTGGGGTACTGATGTTTCAAATTGTTCTGGTATAAAGTTGCTCGGGGTAGAGAGAAGGACGTAATTTCCATCTCTCACGATTGGGTGGATTGGTCACCTCGTGGATTTCTTGAGACCTGAATCTCAAAGAAGTATATAGAAGTTTGTAGTATCAGTTTTAATTAAAATGTGTTGTGAGGTGTTCAGTTCACAAGTATTTATTCGTGTATACTTTATTTTGATTGCAATGAAAGGATGATTATTTTCTTGTATTTTCATTCGAAGGAAATAAATTATTTCATACTGGAGTAGTAGTAGATATATGAATACATTAAGCATTCAGTTACATAGATTGTGAAAAATCATGACATTCGAAGTACCAAGACAATAGTCTTCCTAGCAAATATTGAAAGAATTTATTGTAGGAATAAATTTTAGCATAAACAATGTCTATTACACTCAAAACAGGAGGGAATTTTTTGTTCATCAAATTTATGTTTACCTATACAGGAGGAAGCTAAACTAAAAGATTTCCCAACCTAGGTTAGTTCCTAGGCAGGGCTAAGAAGGAGGCCACCCGAGAACAGTCCTGGCAGGCTTGTCAATTTACAGAATAGTACAATGCTGAAGGAGTTGTATCAGATAATAAAATAATAACATTCACCATAAGATTACAACCAAAATACAAATTAAATAAAGATTTACTATTAGAATCACATTAATGAAAACAAAGTTCTAAACCTATCTTTCTTCACCATAGTGGTACAGAGAATATTCGAATAATGTGCTGCAAAACAAAGAAATACTAACACAAAGAGTCTGGCATCGAGACTAAGAAGTCATGGCCAACATCAAACCAAAAACCCTATTTATGAGGATTCACATCATAAATTCCAAAAAAACGCATATATATTATCAAACTGTTGAAGGTGCTGGACCTGCCAACATTCATGGGATCACCCCAGTATGAAGTCCCAACTAGACCTCACACCATTTGTTGTGGGAGTCCTATCCGGTATGATGGCATAGTTGCCATTATATTAAATATTTGCCTCAACTCTTACTTGTCAGCACATAAGTGTGGCCTGCTTTGTCTTTCGAGACGTGAGGTTCACGTGCCTGGTGATTGTAAGTGTCACTTGTGTCAATGGTTATTTCACCGTAGAGGGAGAGGGTGGGAGTGAGTCCCAAGTCGGTTGGGAGAAGTCCCAACTTTTCTAGGAAAACACAACACTACAGGACATGCACAACTTCCGACAGAACACTCCACATGGATGCGGCAGTCACAACACGCAAGATAAGATAACATGTATAACACTCAACGATTAGTTTGTGCAAGTGCAACGGTTGTTATAACAAGTTTTATGTGAAAGGTCTATCTGATGTCTAGGAGATTAGTCATCACGGGCTAGACAACGTTAACAATACAACACATTTTCATTAACATATATGTATTACAACAAGTGAATTAGTTCAAGTGTTAAACACAGGTTAAAATAGCATGCATTACAAGTGTTCAAGATTAGTCTTACAACAATTACAATACATGTGTGAAAACGTGATGGCCTATTAGCGGGCTTCTGAATTAAGTGAAAGTTCCAAGACACATCGTTACACCATACATCACTAACCTCGTGTGAGGTGCGTTGGAGCCACTACTTACTCCTCAAAGAAAAGATTACAGACTCTCAAGACTATGTGCGAGGAGCTGAGGTGAAAAGTAATTTACATGTACAAATGAGGGGGTATTTATAGCCAAGGGTGAAACTGACCCTTATGGGTGTTCGACTACCCTCATAACTATTTGACTTCCATGACTTTTCGACTTTACAAGACTCTTCATACAACAAGTGGGTCTCTTGGACTTCCACATTACATTACATTGATTGAAAGTATGGCCCACAATAGAGATGTGGCTGACATGACTCGACATTACAGTGCTGGTACATTCGTGTTGCCACTGGTGTGCATGTCGAGCTATAACGTTATTGGGTGATGGATGTCCTCATGGTGTGTCACAACTTCACTTCCGCATTGAAAAGTGCACAGATTCTTTGATGGTTGCTGGTTTGCTTGATGTTGCATTCACACATTGCTCCTTGCTTGTATGTTGGTAAGCTTGACAGGTTCGTTTGTTCGCGAAAGATGCATGTTCGTCCATCTGTATGTCCGTGAACACATATTTCATTTTTTCTCATTTGTCCGTCCGTGAATACATATCTTTGCATGTATCGTTTGTTCGTCTGTTGGTGAACATGTCCTTTTGCATGTGCTCCCTTCGTTCATCCCATTCGTTGTCACACCAGGTTTGTTTGTGTACCTGTATTTGTAGTCACTCATGATGAGACGACATCAAATCCATAAACCTCCTAATATACCATGATGCATGATCATTTCGGATGCAGGTGATCGAGAGAGGTGACAAGGTTTCGAGGTGGGATGGAGACTCTGGGCACTGCTGATGAAAGCTGTGCATGAGTCACTAGGTGATGAAGATGGGAAATCCAGATCAATAGTGACTGTTAGCAGCGTATGGCTCAGCTGGAGGAAAAAATGCACAGTTTTTGGGAGGAACAGTCCAGGTTGTGGGAAGATTGGGTAGGCAAAATATGCTCAATTTCTAGAATGAGTGGGCACCAGGAGCTTGGTAGCAAAAATTGCGCAATTACTGGAGGGAACTGGCAGTCAACTACTGGGTCACTAGCAACAAAAACTGCGCAATTCCTGAGGGGAACTGGTAGTCAGCTACCGGGAGATGCTGGCGGGAAAATCTGCGCTGATGCTAGGAGGTTGGCCTACTGGTCACCTCTACGTAGTTTCTGAGTTGAGCAGACTACTAGGCAGTAGAGGACTTGCTCATGGAAACTGTACAATTTTCTGGGTAAGCAGCCAGTCGACTGTCGGGAGGGCTGGCTGGAAAGACTACACAATTTTTTGAGGGAGGCAGGGAACAACATTGGGTGTTTGTCTGGCCTATCTGCGCAATTTTCTCAGTCAGTGGAGCGGGCAAGGTCTGCAGCCTTTGTGTAATTTTTTAGGGGAGTAAGTCCCAGGGTGGCTACCGAGTCAAACTCTCCAGTTCACCATCATGAAGGTTGATTGATTTTCTTGCGGATAGCGCAACTTGAAATGGCTTGCTTGGTGCTTCTGCGCTGTTCTCGGTGACAGTCGACCGAGTCAATGGTGGGGTTCTGGTCCGACTGTCAGATGGGAATCTAGTCATCAGAACTTCAAGAAAGTGACTAAATGTGTGAACGAGCAAAAGATGCATATGTGATCTTGAAAATACACACTTACATGACTATGACTCAAACCATCCAGACACACATGCTCAACATGATTGACCAATGGTGTAAGAGACAAGCGCGACACTTGTGAATGATCGTTGGTCAACTATGACGATGCTTGCGTGACAGTGTGACTCCGTGTGTGAGTGTGACAGATGTTTACATAGCGAACTCAACAAGTACACATGAAGTGAAGACCTTGAGTATGACCAAAACATGGTTGCAAGCATGAAATTGACATTAATATGCAAAAGGCTTAGGTGAGATGGTCAAGCAAGGTGGGTCTTTCGGGGAGTACTGAATCATTGTGTTGGTTTCTTTGGCTTCCCCACTTAACCCATGGACATACATGGTTAACCTTTTGCCAACTTATTCAAACGCAATCAAACGTTCAGGTCGATCACAGTGTTTCGAATTGGGGAAGGGTAGTTTAGCCCACGAGTTGAAGATTTTTAGAGTATAAGTTTTCATCTCTAGTGTTTCTCCGCTACCAAAAGGCCTGGATAGTACCCAGTGGAGTCACGCAGAAACACACGCATTGCTCCACTACCAGAGAGCCTGGTCAGTACCCCGGTGGAGTTGCATGCTTCACCTCTTTGCGCGGGAAGCCTTTCTCTTCTTTCACCTTTGTATTTTTTCAAAAGGACTGTGCATAGGCACTTATTTATTTTTGGGGCAGAAGAGGGATCCCAACTTATTGAGAGCAGAAGAGGTTGTTCCTTTAGAGAAGCAAGCAAGACCTTTGACATAGGTTTGCTCATTTAGATTTTCCCCTTCTCCGTTTCTACTAGTTGGATGAGCTTGAACACACAGATAAGAAGGTTGAGTATAGGCATGGGGCTTCCTAGTGTGGACATAGGTTCATGATTGGACCAAAAATTCCCTTGCAAACGGCTCATATTTTTTGTCAAGACTTCATCAGCCGAAGGTTATAACCAAGCATAGAGAAGACAGACACAAGATTGGCCAAGTGCTGCAGTGTCACATGTTTCTTCAAATCTCCGCCACATACTCTATTCAAAAGCCATAACGTAGTAGTTGGAAGCACTTATTTCTGGAAACAAAAATAATAAGGTAGCAAGCAAACAAAACAAACGTAAACAAAAATAGTAAGCAAAGCAAACCAAATAAGGACAAAGATAATAAGCAAGGAAAACAAAATGAAAACAACAAGTAGCAAGCAGACTATGTACATGGCATGGGGCACGGCCTGGCCCACTAGAAATAATGCTTGAGATCTTGGCTATTGACATGAAGGTTGTCAGCCCTCCCGTCAAGTGATTGTAGGTGGTACATGTGTGGGCCAAGCTTCTCCTGGACTATGTAAGGACCAATCCATAGGGACTAGAACTTCGTATGTTTTCCTTTGTCTTCATGGGGCTTATCCCATTTCAGAACTAAGTCATCAACACCGAAGTTAGCTTTTCTTGCAGACTTCTTATCGAACCATCTCTTGATACGGTTCTAGTGGAGTGTGAATTTTCCTTTTTCTTTCATCCTTTCTTCCTGAATCTTGTGGAGAGCATCCATCCTATGCTGAACTAGCTGGCAAGGCTTGCCTTGGGTTTCTTGGGAGAGCTGAAGTGCAGGCAAGTAAATATTGGGCAGAAGGATGGATTCTTTACCATAGACCAGGAATTACCCTGAGGTATTCAGATAGGGTTTGGGTGTTACATGGTTAGCCCATAATTTATTCTTCAGGGCGGTTTGCCAGTTGTGCTGCTGAGAGAAAACGGTCTTTTTGATTTTGAAGATGAGGTTTTTATACGTGGATTCTGCTAGACCATTTCCTTACGGGTAATAGTTAGATGAGTGTTTCAGCACAATACCATTCTTTAATGAAAAATCATAAAGTTTCAAAGATGAAAAGTACGTTTCGTTATAAAAAAACGGTGATATCGGAATGCTGAAGCGTGAGATGATGTTCTGTTGGAGGAAGCTGATGACCTATTGGTCCTTCACTTGTTTGAGTGGAACTGCTTCTGTCCACCGTGTGAAGTAATCAATTGCAGTTAGAATGTAGCGTGTTTGTTTGACGAATGTGGGAATATTTCCCCAATGATGTCCAGGCCCCACTGTTGGAATGGTTCGGTCACTACAACAGGGTGCAGTGGGGCTACTAATCTTCATGTCTGTCAGCGCATTGCTGATAGACCAAGAACTTGTGAGAATAAGCATGTGCATCCTTGAATAATGTGGGCCAGTAGAAACTAGCTCGCATAACTTTGTGCGCAGTGGTGTTTCCCACAAAGTGACCCCTGGCGGGTCCATCATGTAGATCTTGTAGTACCTTCTCTGATTCATGTGCCTCCAGGCACCTAGGAAAAACTTCGTTACTATGCTTCCTATAAAGCACTCTGTGCACCAATTGATATGCTAAGGCTTTGAGGTGCAATTCCCTCTTCTGTCTGATAGAAAAGTGAGAGGGTACGGTGCCATGTTCAAGGTATTGGCACACGTGTGTACCAAGAGGTTCCGTCTTCAGTGGGTGTTGCTCGCCTTATATCATACATTTCAATTTCCTTCTCCCAACCGGAGAGCTCTTCTTCACTCTCTAGTGCGTGTACTGCTTCAGCTTCAAGTCTTTATAGCCCATGTCCTTTGATTGTATGAACTAGCTTGATTTCAAGATCATACTCTTGCAAGTTTGTCATTCAGTTTGCACGTCGTTCACCCAGTTCTTGTTGTACAAGCAATGTACGGACTATTGGGTGAGGGACGAAGAGTGTGCAGTGGTTCTTTAGAAAGTAGGGCATGAAGTGTTTCACTACCTTGTAAACTCCATATGCTTGCTTGTCAATGGTGGGGTAGTTGAGTTCTTGTCCCTACATGCTTACGCTCATGAAGGAGATTGGGCGTTCATCATTTGTTTCATCCTTCTGAGTTAGTATGACAGCAAGTGAATTATCGGAGGTGAAGGCGTATAGCAGGAAGTCCTTCTTGAAGTCTAGGTTGTAGAGTGTAGGCGCTTCTGCAATATCCTATTTGATTCAGGTGAATGAATAATTTTCATTCATGCCCTAGTTGTAGACTGCATCTTTTTTTATCATGCCCTACATGGGCTTGACTATATGCGTATAATTTGAGATGAAATTATGGAGGAAGTTTATCTTGCCCAAGAAGGACTGCATAGCTTTCTTATTAACTGGGTAAGGAATCTCTGTAATAGTTTGAACTCGGACTGGATCCACGTAGATATCACTTTTGGCAACAATGTATCCGAGAAGATTCCCCTCAAACGTTGTGAATACGCTATTTTTGGGATTCAAGGAGATCCCGTATCTTCGACATCACTCAAAGATTTTCTTCAGATGACGTATGTGGTCCTCTCGTCTTCTTGAGAACATAGCCGCGTCGTCAAGGTATACCACTACGCTCTATCCGATGAGTCCATGAAAAGTGATGTTTATGGCATGCTGAAAGGTTGCGCCTGCATTTACAAGCCCAAATGACGTTCATTTATAAACAAACATACCCCACTTGGTACGAAAGGTAGTCTTAAGTCTGTCAAGTTCTGCTATCAGATCCTAATTGTATCTTGAAAAAAGGTCGAGAAGAGAAAACATCTGTGCCCCAGAGATTGTTTACAGAATGTGGTCCATGGACGATACGGGGTAGTTGTCTTTGTCCGAGGCATGGTTCATGTTCCGGAAATCAACACACAAGTGGATTTCCCTAGACTTCTTGCATACAGGAACAAGGTTTGAAACCCACATGGAATGATGAAATTTGTATATGATCCATGCATCCAACAACTTAGTGAGCTCTTTATGTATGAGGGGTTCAAGTGACGAATGTACTTTCCTCAGATTCTGCTGATATGGCTTGACCCTTCTTTGACCGGAATAACATGTTGGATGATTCATGTGTCATAGGTTTTCAGATCATCATACGTCCATGTAAACACGTCTCGTTACTATTTGAACAAGTGGACAAAGGCTTGTCGCTCTTGCTATGTGCAACATGTACCAAGGCTGACAAACTTTAGATCTTGTTCTATTCCCAAGTTGATAAATTCGTGCATCATGGTGGAAATGTGGGTCTTGCTGTTCTTGGGCCCCTGAAAATGTTCTTGCAAGTCATAAAAGTTTTCCAATGTTGCCACACTCTTTGTTATAAGGTGGCCTTTTATTGTTACCATCTTTTGCTTGCAGAGAGTGCTCGTGCTCGTCATCATCTATCGCTGCATCTTTGAAGACGTTAGCGTTGGCCAGGAAATGAAGTATCAGTTGATCATCATTAAACACACATAAATAAGTTATGTTATCTGGGATAGATGGTTTGTACAAAATTTCAATAGTAAATTTATCCCTAATCAGTGACATTCGTGAAGCTGTGTTAACTAGAGCATTGGCAGCTGCATTACGTGTACGTGGTACAACAATGATGTTAAAGGCTTGGAAGTTAGAGATTAGTCACCATACCTCTTGTTGGTAACTTTTGAGATGCGGTGACAAACAATGAATGGTGTTACGTACCTGCCATACCACTATCTCTGAATCTCCTACCACTTTGAGCGCAACCACGTTGAGGCTGACGGTTTTTTGCAAGCCCAACACAATTGATTCATACTCAGCAATGTTGTTCATGCACTCAAACTCCAAGTGACTTGAAACTAGATGCTTTCTGTTGTATGGGTCGATCAAGACACACCCGAATCCTGAGCCGTCCTATGTCTTTGATCCATCAAATTACATGGTCCACAACTTGTCTGTACACAAACCATTTGATGTGCTAGTAGTAGTACTACTACTGTTGCAACTGTTACTGCTACTATTGGTACAATGCACTGTATATGTTTCATTACCATCAGTTGGGCATGGAAGGAGTCCCAACTTGGTGTCTGGTGGGGTTGGAGTTGGCCGTGTAGGATAACACCCCAATGCTATTTCCAGGAGGCAGTTGCCAAACATGAGTTCTATGAAGGCCAACAATTCATTCTCGCAGTTAAGGGTTGTGACATTGTGCCTCATATACCTCTAAGACAATACCAGGATTTGGTTACATTTTCCCTTGTACAGAAGCCACATGTGTGACCAGTCTGTAGCAAAATATTTGTCCAGCTTATCGGACCAGTCTTTGCTGAGTAGTAGATAGTATGCTTCCGGTATGTCCACAACAACTATGTCGATGCATTGGTGGAATCGACCGTCATGAGATAGTCGGATGATCACATATCGTAGTTCACCAATGGATGGTACTGACATCAAGTTGGATGATCCGCATGGATGTCTCGCTACATTGTGCATTGATATTTTTCGCAATGGAGAGCGGCATGACTTTGGCTACCGCACTAGAACCAACTAAGTAGTTGTGAAAATTGCAGTTAAAAATTTCAAATGATAGCAGGAATGGAGGGAAACCTGAGTTTTCTTCTTCCATTCGGAGTGCGTTGAGTATAGTAGAAAGTGATACGGGAGGTGTGCTTGCTCCCTTGCTAGTAGGGGTTGCGCTGTCCATGGTTGTCTGTCCCAATGCGTGCAGCAGGATTTCTCGCTGACTCTGGATCTTAGCTAACTCAAAAAGACTAATGTTCGCTCGATTTTTCTTCATGTCATCTACAATGTTGTAGTCCAGAGGTGGAAGACTCGCCGAGGTGTCTGGGGCAGGACTGATGTTCGTGTTATTCGGTGGAGTGTTCTGCAGTTTGCTGCTTATGGACGTACTCTTGTCTGCCGTTGTCTTCTCAGACTTGTTTTGTGTTTTCTGCTTTGGGGCGGCCGGTGGATCAACCCTCCTCATCAACAATATCATCTTTTCTTGTACTTCCCCAAGCGTAAGGGCAGCCCCTTTACTCCTAAGATTGTAATAGTCATTTTGTCTTGGGGGCTGCTTCTCGGTGTTTGTCTTTGACATTGCTTGTGAGCACTGATATGCGTTCAACACATGCCTAAAACTTGACGCTTCATTAGGTGCAATACCTTCATCATCATCTCTATCATCTTACTGCTCCTACATGCTTCTTTCTACATCGAATGTATGACTGTATACCGAGTTTGTGATTCGCTTCTAGTCTGAATGGAAGTTCTCGGGGTGATGTCCTTAGTGGAATGAACATAACTCGAGATCTACACATTGTTCGACATTAAACACAGAGCTCTGTATAGTTTTTTGATTGACCCAGTTGCTCCCTGATGAGCTGCTTCCCTGTCTCTATCTAGGTGGATGGCTACTTGTAGATGTGTTAGTTTTCCGTTGTTTAAGCTTGGACACTTCCATTGTCAAGTTCTTGACAAGGTGAGTGAGGGTTTCAATATCATTTTCTTCCTTGTCTCTACCCTTTCTCGCCATCGCTTGGGACTTCATGCTCGCATATTTGGAGTCCTTTACTGGTTCATCATCCTTGATGACTCCAATCACACGCAGGTATTTGTCTACAGCATAGCCTCTTTGCATTTTTCCAAAAGTGTTGGTTTCGTAGCTCGCTTGATGAACTGCGCAATGCTGGTCAGTAGTGTGGATGTGTAGTAATCAACAGTGATGGAGTCATGAGGTTTTGTGTCCACCGCAAATTTGTTCAATATGTGTGTAAACCTCTGGTTGAAGTCTTTTACTTTTTCTTTCCCCTCCATCTTCAGGCTTCCCAATTCTTTGAGTAATAGCTGGGGTCTTATCATTAGCAAACTTTTCAAGGAACATGTGTTTGAATGCACCCCAGTTTTGTATGGAGTTTGGTGGAAGGCTGTGATACCATGCAACTGTGCAACAGTCGAAGGTACATGGAAATAATCTACAAGCTACGTCAGCATGTCGTACCTCAAGGGTATGCAATTGCAGGTAGAATTTATCCAAATGGTCTTCTTCCTTCACCATGCTGTTAGGGTTGAACTTGATTTTCATTCTCTTCGCTCGCTTTGACATATTGTGAAAAACAGTTGGGATTGCCAAAGGTCCCTGAGTCATTCATTCTAGATTTGGGTCATCCATATCTTCTTCTTCTTCATCCTCCTCCTCTCTTTCAGAATCTGACAGTTTTGACTATGAGTTCGTTGGTTCGTCTCCGCCTCCGCCTCCTCAGTTGCCTTCCCCTCCACCTCCTGTACTGGAGTCTGATCCCAAGATCACAAGGGTGTCTCATTCGCCTTGCCAGAAATCTAGAGGTTCCTCCCTGTTTTTGATAGCTTCTACTAGACCTTCAAGTGTGGAAAGGACTACTTCTTCCACTGATGATACAATAACCCTGTAGGAGTGGATTTTGGCTTCCTTAATGTGTATAGAAGATGTTGTATGCATGGGATCTGTCCAACCGCTTTCACAGACTGGCCAGTGATGGGACAGACAGAGCAAAGGTAGTGATATGGAATTTCATGTTCGGTCCTAGGAGGTGAGAGGTAACCAACTGCAGAGTCCTGTGTAGGTGAGAGGGAGTGTGAGTTAACACCTTGAATAGATGGTTGATGAGTGAGTGTGAGAGGAAGTTCAACCATATACAACTGGCAACCCTCCTTCTCTCGCTATAAATGTTGACGGTGCTGGAGCTGCCAACATTCAGGGGATCACCCCGGTATGAAGTCTCAAATAGACCTCACACCGTTTGGTGTGGGAGTCCCATCCAGTATGATGGCCTGGTTACCATTATCTTAAAGATTTTCCTCAACTCTTACTTGTCAACACAGAAGAGTGGTCTGCTTTCTCTTTTGAGAAGTGAGGTTCGCATGCCTAGTGATTGTAAGTGTCACTTGTGTCAATGGTTCTTTCACCGTAGAGGGAGAGGGTGGGAGTGAGTCCCAAGTCAGTTGGGAGAAGTCTCAACTTTTCTAGGAACACACAACACAACAGGAGATGCACAATAGTCACAATAGTCACAACACACAAGGGAAGATAACACGTATAATACTCAGCAGATTAGTCCGCGCGAGTGCAAAGGTTGTTATAGCAAGTTTTATGTGAAAGGTCTGTCTGATGTCTAGGAGAGTAGTCAACATGGGCGAGACAACACTAACAACATATACAACACATTTTGATTAACATATATGTATTACAACAAGTGAATTAGTTCAAGTGTTAAACACAGGTTAAAACAACATGCATTACAAGTGTTCAAGATTAGTCTTACAACAGTTACAATAAATGTGTGAAAACATGTTGGCCTGTTAGCAGGTTTTTGAATTAAGAGAAAGTTCCAAGACACACCCTTACATCATACATCACTAACCCTGTGTGAGGGGCGTTGGAGCCACTACTTACTCCTCAAAGAAAAGATTATAGACTCTCAAGGCTATGTGGTTGGAGTTGAGATGAAAATTCCTTTTCATGTACAAATGAGGGGGTATTTATAGCCAAGGGTGAAACTGACCCTTGTGGTTATTCAACTACCCTCATGACTGTTTGAATTCCATGACTTTTTGACTTTACATGACTCTTCATACAACAAGTGGGTCTCTTAGACTTCCATGTTACATTACATTGATTGACAGTGTGGCCCAAAGTAGAGATGTGGACAACATGAGTCATGACATGAATAGACATGACAGTGTTGGTACATTCGTGTTGCTGCTGGTGTGCATGTAGAGCTATAGTGCTACTGGGTGATGGATGTCCTCATGGTGTGTCATAACTTCACCTCTGAATGGAAAAATGCATGAAGTCTTCGATGGTCGTTGGTTTGCTTGATGTTGCATTCACACATTTCTCCTTGCTTGTATGTTGGTAAGCTTGACAAGTTCGTCCGTTCGCAAAAGGTGCATGTTTGCCCATCCATCTGTCCATGAACACATCTTGCATGTTTTCTCGTCCATCCGTCCCCAAATACATCTCTTTGCATGCATTGCTTGTTCGTTTGTTGGCAAACATGTCCTTCTGCATGTGCTCCCTTCATTCATCCCATCCATCGTCGCACTAGGTTTGTTTGTGTACCTGTATCTATAGTCACTCGTGAGGAGATGACATCAAATCCATAAACCTCCTAGTATACCATGATACATGATCATTTCAGTTGCAGGTGACCGGGAGAGGTGACAAGGTTGCGAGGCGGGATGGAGGCTCCAGGAACTACTGATGAAAACTATGTAGGAGTCACTAAGTGATGAAGATGGGCAATCCGGATCGATAGTGACTGTCCGCAGGGTTTGGTTCAGTTGGAGGATAAAACTGCGCAGTTTTTTGGAGGAACAGTCCGGGTTACGAGAAGGATGGGTAGGTAAAATCTGCGCAATTCCTGGAGGGAACTGGCAGTCAGATACTGTTTCACTCACAACAAAAACTGCGCAATTCCTGAGTGGAACTGGCAGTCAGTTGCTGGGAGATGCTGGCAAGAAAACCTACGTTGATGCTGGGAGGCTGGCCTGCTGGTCACCTCTGTGTAGTTTCTGAGCTGAGCGGACTGCTGGGCAGTAGAGGACTTTCTCATGAAAACTGCGCAATTTTCTGGGTGAGCAGCCAGTCGACTATCGTGAGGGATGGATGGAAAAACTGCACAATTTTTTGAGGGAGACATGGATAGGAACTGGGTGTCTATTAGGCCTATCTGCACAATTTTCTCAGTTAGCAGAGCGGGCAAGTTCTACAGCCTCTGCACAATTTTTGAGGGTAGTTAGTCCCGGGGTGGTTGTTAGGTCAAACTCTCTAGTTGACCAACATGAAGGTTGATTGATTTTCTTGCGTACAACACATCTTGAAATGGCTTTGGATGACAGTCGATCGAGTTAATGGTGGGGTGTTAGTCTGGCTGTCAGAAGGGAATCCAGTCGTTAGAATTTCAACAAAGTGACTGAGTGTGTGAATGAGCGAAATATGAATACGTGATCTTGAAAACACATACTTACATGACTAGATGATGAGGCGACTTAAACCATCCAAACACACATGGTCAACATGAATGATTGACGGTGTAAGCGACAAGCACGACACTTGTGATTGATTGTTGGTTGACCGTGACGACGCTTGTGTGACAATGTATGTGACTTCGTGTGTGAGTGCAAAAAATGTTTACATAGTGAACTAAACAAGTACACACGAATCGAAGACCTTGAATATGACCAGAACATGGTTGTAAGCATGACATTGACATCAACATGCAAAAGGCTTGGGTGAGATGGTCAAGCAAGGTGGGTGTGAGGACTCACACGAGCTCATGTAGTGAACCTGAGTGGGTGAATTCATCAAGTGAAACTCTCAAAGGAGGTTTCGAATTTGGATACAGGCCAAAATTTTGGAGACAACACAAACCCATCAAATTACTACCACGTTAAGTACAACGAGTCACATAATCTAGAACTGTAAAGAAGAGTAAAATTATACGATAACCCAGATGCATTAATACTCAAATCCTGAAATAAATGTACAAATATTTAAGTAACCCTTCAGGAAAAAATGATAACCATAAGTTTCTTGTTCCAACAAACTCAATTACTTCTCCGAAGGGAGAGTAATCATGTAATTTTTCGGGTGAACCAGGTTAGGCTAAAACCTGGAACATCTAGAAAAGGATTTAAATAACCAAGTGCTAGCAAGGTTGCACCCATAAGAGAAACATAAATAAGAATTCTTAACCATTTATATATGAAACTGAATTCCTCTAAATAAATGCAGTCAAACCGAGGTGGTAAGGACCAACCTGTAATATGAAGAAAAATGTAGGTTGCAGATGCCAACGCAAAAGCCCAAATTTACCCAAGAGAGAGAGAAGTTTGAATTAAATTTAACCTACCAGTAGAAGCCAGAATAGGGTTAGAAAACTTTCAGTAAGGTAAATACAACCTTTAGCTAGAGGTGACATAGGAATTTACCTGAGAAGTGCCAACCAGAGTTGCGCCGAACAGTAGCATATGTCAAAAGCGTTGCCCTCAGGAATAAGTCTATATTTAACCTCATGCCTTTAACACTGAAACCAACCCAACACCTCCGGAAATATTAAAAAAAAAGAATTTTGTTTTGAGGACTACCTGTGGCGCAAGCTGGAACCTTAATTTTCCTCTCCCAGTGGACAAGAAACCAAGTGCTGGAGGATTTACCTGTGCAGACCAGAGTAGTCATTTAGAACTAGAAAAGGAATGAAAATCTTTAGTGATTGTAACTTATCTTAAAAAAATATACTTGCAATAGCCAGAAACACTATACCTAGATTTGGTTTAATTCCTCATAGTTGTAAACCTTCGAAACCATAGCGAACTCGTAGAGTTGCAGAACCTCAAACCCTAATGCAAAAAAACAAAATGAACCTTGACTTGGGAGCTGGGGGAGGGGTTAGTTACCTCAACCACTCTGACCATAGGATAAGACCTAATTGATCGCACAATGTGAAGGAGACCAGGTTCCCAAGGTTGGAGGAAGTTTCCAGATGGGGGTCTAGAAGGGGATAATCATCATTAAAAGTCTGAAAGGACACCTTGAGTAGAGAAAACATAATAGATATACCTTAATCCACATCAAACCATGTAAACCATAGCATTGTGTAATGTGGGTCATATGGTAATAACAACACAAATTATGCATATGTATTATAATGAAAACACAAATGACATAATTATAACCAAATACAAAGTATCATCTTAACAAAATCATTTGTGAACATAGGATAAAATCAAGTATGTTAATAAGTCTTAGACCTTGGTGTTAGTACATAATAGTTAATTTTATTTTATTTTACTTAGAGGTATTATATCTATTACAGTTAAGATGAATCTCTCTCTATATATATAGTGAGAGAGAAAGAGACCCTTGAAAACATGAAATAAAATAACTTAAACATGCAATTCCAATAAATATTTCCTCCATTTCAAAATTAACCCTTAATAACAGGGTCAAAATATAAAATAATAATACTTGAAATGTTATAAAAATAAGAATTTGATTTTTACATTGTCCAACTTTTTTTCTATTAATATGTTTTTAAATACATTTCAATATTACTAAATTTTATATAGTGAAATATTTTATTTGTGATGCATATTAAAATTTTTAATTACTATTAATATTTTTTAATTGTCACATATTAATTTTATATTAAGCATTGAATTAATTACCTATTTCCCTCTTATTATTGCTATAAGGAAGACATTGAATCTTTCTACTTTCAATTACTTATTCTATTTGCACATTGAAATATTTTATTGCAATTCACACACACACACAGATATGTGTGTGTGTGTGTGTGTGTGTTTTTTGAAGTAAATATTAAAATAAATTAGTTAACATGGATATTAAAGTGTTTATTATATAAACAATATCATTTTTTAAAAATTATTTCAAAATAATTTTTAAAGTTGATATAAAATTATCTTATTTCATATGGACATGAAAAAATATTTTATTTATAATTGAGAGTGAGAGTGAAATACTTTTACCATATCTTCTTTGTATTGAGTTGTAATGTCAACAAAAAATAAAGTCATCATGGTTAGAGTAGGACTACATTTTGTAGTACTTTTACATAAAATTAATACCATATCTCCTTTGTATTGGGTTGTAATGTCAACAACCAATAAATCAAGCATTGTTATAGTAGGAGTAAGCTTTATATATATATATATATATATATATATATATATATATATATATATATATATATATCCGACATTATTTTTTAATTTAAACAATATTTCATTTTCATTTTGAAAGGGGTATGTTTCAACTCCACATCGAACATACATGGAATTGCACTTTGCCCTCTTGGCTACTGGCTGGGGGCCCTGGCACACGGGAGGGGGGGGAGGGGGCTACGCTCAGCTCGCCCCCGCCCACTTAGGGCCCCAGCCAGTGGCCTCTTGGTGGGAGGGGGGGTGCGCTCAGCCCACCCCTGCCCACCAAGGGCCCTAGCCAGTGGCCTCTTGGTCACTGGTTGGGGGGCCGGGCAGGTGGGGAGGGTCGGGTGGGGAGGGTCGGGGTGTGAGGGAGACGGTGGGGGCGGGGGTAGGGGAGGAGTGAGGGAGAGGGAGGGGAGGGCTGCGTGGAGGGAACGGGTGGGATGGGGAGGAGAGGAGGGGAGAGGAGAGGGCAGGAGGGGGGCTCGAGTGGGGGAGGGAAGGGGGAGCGAGGGCGTGGGGTTGGGGTTGGGCGGAGGGAGGAGGTGGTAAATTTTTTAAATATGTTTTTTTAATTTTTTTTAATTGTTTTGAATTTTATTTTTTTATATTTTGTTTTTAAATTATTTTAATTTTAATTTTAAATAGTTTAAATTTTTTTATTTTTATTTTTTATTTTTTTATAATTTATATATATATATATATATATATATATATATATATATATATATATATATATATATATATATATCTTTTAATTTAAATATGATGATGATGATGGTGGTGGTGGTGGTTAACGTCCACTAAGACCAAATTGGTCTATCGGGCCTATAATTTTCTTAGTTCTTAATTGTTTGGCTCCTCGTCATTCTTGGCGAGATTGGTGCTGTAGCTTTCTTTTTTTTTCTCTACAGTCTTCCAACTTCCTTTATCTTGCATCTCCTTCATCTCTTTTGATTCTTGGGACATTGGTGTCTTAGCTTCGCGATCTATTGTGTTCGTCCTTTTGAAGATAGTCGGAGAAGAAGTTTGGTCTGGGAGATCTGCTTTGATGCTTGAGGGGTTGTCGAGTTCACTATTTTGCTGTTGGGCAGGGCTTTCCCCATGCTTGTCTTGAGAGTTGTTTCTTTCTTGCCCGATTTCTTGCGATTCAGAGTTTTCTGGAGAGTATTCTTCCTTGATGACAGTGTAATATTCTTTTTGTGCTCCTTCCCAACATGTAGATTTGTGGTGATTCTTTCTAGCATAATTTTTCTAGGAGGCTTTTGGGCATTTTTTGGCTAGATGGTCTGTCTCAAAGCAGGATCAACATCTGAAGAGGACACTTTCATAATCAAGTTTCTGGTTCCACACATAGTCTTTACTTGTTAGGTTTATTTCAGCTGGGAATCCGGCGATGAAGTCCATTTCCACACAGATTAGTGCATAGGTGGTTCTGGCATATTCCTCTGTTTCTGGGCACCTGCAGTAAAATTTCCCAATTACATTTCCAATGGCTTGTAGCGAGGAGAAATTCCAGAGATGCAAGGGTAGGTTTGGCAATCTCACCCAAACTGGTGCTGAGGTTATGACTGTTGTTGAGGGATCGAATGATGGGTTCCATGGCTTCATGAATAGGCCTGAGTTTTCCCAAAACCAAGGGCCGGAATCTAGAATACATTGTCTGCTTTTAGGGTTTTCAAAATCCACTATAAAGGAACCCCTAGCACAGGGGTAGATATTAATTTGATCAGAAATGACAGGCTTCCATACCTCCGAGATCCAACTGTGGAGAGCTGTCAGCCGCAGCCAAAAACTGTTGAACCAGCAGATTAGGGCACTTTCAGAAAACTTCAAAGCCTCATTGAGTGAGGACTGGACCACCTGGACAGTGGGAGTTGGGGGTTCACTGATGATATGGGCAGGAGCTTGCCCCCTAGAGGCGGACGGAGCTGAGCCAACAACTATCTTTGCGAAGCTGGGAGCTATCTGGAATTAGAGTCAAAGTGTTTCTTACAATGTTGTCCCTGTTTAATGAAGTCCAGATTGCCAAGCAGAGAGCTCAGTAGATCGTGGTGAGACTCTTTAACAGTGCCAGTAATAATATCGATGCCAAGCATCCCAGGGCGGAAGACTTCGTTGAAGATCATCACGCTCGCAATGGTTCAAATCTCATCGACCACCATCATGCTCAAGCCGTTAGATCTAAAGACAAAGCCCCAGATCTAGCAGTAGATTGCCTAGCAGCAATGCTTCCTCTCATAGATCTTGCGGTAGTAGATCACCCAGCCCAGCAGTAGATCGCTCAGCCCAGCAATAGATCGCCCAGCAGTTCGCCCTCGCGGCAGTAGATTGTCCTTGCGACGAGAGATAGATGGGAAATATATATATATATATATATATATATATATATATATATTGAATTAATTTTTACCTTATTTTTTGGTAATTATTTAATAATTTTTTAAAATGTTGTTGTTGTTGCTGTTTTTTGTTTTTTGTTTTGCATTGTTTTGTTTTGCTTTTAACTTAAAAAAATGGTTTTATTTTTTCTTAAATTATATATATATATTTTTTTTTCTTGCTTTTTGTTTTATTTATATATTTATTATTAAAAGTTTTCATTTTTTCAAGTTAATTTTGATTTTTCTTTTTAAATTTTTATGGTTCCTTTTTTTATGATATTAATTTATTTTTTGTCATGAATCATCGTCTTGCTACCCCTTGCCGGTTGGGCCTTGGGGTGCGCGGGGAATATATATATATATATATATATATATATATATATATATATATATATATATATATATATATATATATATATATATATATATGTATGTATATATGTTTTTAAATTTTTTTAATGTTGTATTTTACTTTTGTAATTTATATTTTTGTAATTTTTGTAATTTGTATTTTTTATTTTTTTAATTTGGTTTTTATTTTATTTTACTCTTTTTTTTTTTTACATGGTATGGTTATTTTTTTTTTACATTTTATAGTTTTTTTTATGTCATTATTATATATTTTTTATATTTGATTTTTTTTGTCATGTTTTATTACTTGTTATTATTATTATTGTTATTTTCAATATTTGAATTTTTGTTTTCTTATGTATCTTTCATATATATATATATATATATATATATATATATCTAGGGTCCGTGTCGATGCTTGTCTAGTAACCCGATCCCATTATGTGCAATTTGATAGTTGACTTTTAATTGTTTTTTGCAATGTCTCAAGTTGTCTTAGGCTAAGATTTTAAAATCGCTATACATTTAACATTTAAAAAAAAAGTACTCTTGGTATAATAACTCTTTCATTCAGGTGTTCATTTTTAAAGTGTTTTTAGTCATAAAATTTTTCCATAATGTCATGCTTGAAATATTTTGAAAACTTTAGATTTTTTTGTAGTCATAATCTTTAGTTTTAGTTGCATGGTTTGAAAAATTGTCAAGATTTTAATGTTTTTCTAAGTCATGATATTTTATCTTTAATGCTATGGTCGAAAACAATTACAATGTCAAGTTTTTTTAAAGTCAAGATATTTTATCTTTAACAACATGGATGCAAATAGTTGGAATTATCAGGATTTGAGACATGATATTTTATCTTTAACATCATGTCTGAGAATTGTTGGAATTTTACAGCTTTTCAAAGTCCGGATATTTTCTCTTTAACTCCATTGCTAAAAAATGTCAAAATTGTAACTCAATTTTTTTTTTGGTTATTCCAGAATAAACAATTTTTTTAATGGTGTTTATTTCATCCATTTTTCAAAAAAAAAAATAGTTTTTACTTCCATTTCAAAGAAATGTTGAAAATTTACCCCAAAAAAAAACATCGTTCTAGCATAAACAATTTTCATTTTTAGGTTGTTTTTTCATGTTTTTTTGGGGTTTTTGGGCTCGAGTACCTGTTTTGAGGTAATAGTTCCCGTTTCATTGGTAACTATGTTTCATGTCCTGTTTCCATTAGAAGTATGACTTTATAGATCCGTTCGTCATTAAATATGCTAACTCCTTTGAGTTTTACTGCTATTGCTTTGTCAAGATTAGGGTTTTAATTTCAAAGTCCTTAGTTTGGTTAATTTTATGGCTACGTCCATTTGAACAAACCGTCAATATGTAAAGGAATTATTCACTTAGTTCTTTAATGGACTTTGACCCAGTCAATCTTCATTTTTATGGATATGTAGTCCTTTTCACATTGTATTACCTCTTTTGTAAAGAAATCTTGTAGTATGGAAAGTTTCAATATATAAAATTTTATTTAGAAGTTCAGTTACATGGGTTAATGTACATGGTTTGACTCAAAGTCTTTCTTTTAGAAATTTTTCACTCATCAATTTATTTTTGGCTCTATTTAAATCTTCATGTTAGCACATATATACTTTTCTCTTATGCAGTTTTTTTGCTGTCATTCATTTTTTATAAACCAATGACGTTAAATAGGTTTTTACTGGGGATGTTGCTTTATTTTTTGACAATTGAAAATGTGAAATTTATAACGTGGGTTTGGGGTTAGTTCCTCACTAAAATTTCTGGGTGATTATTATCTTCTCTGTTGATTACCAATACACTTATTAGAAGGTTTTATGTGTTCTTTCCCTATGCAACTTACATACAATTTTCTTTTAATGCATCATTTATATGACTGTAATCTGTCTAGTTTTATTTTATGTATGAGATATTTCTCAAGTTTACTAAAATTTATTAAATCTTAACAGGACAAGCTAGGGATTGTTTAGAGTGGATGGTTTCCACAAGACCTTTTGCTAAAAAAACTAACCCCATGACAATTATGTTGGTTGACTGTACAAACCTTTTGATTTTTGTTTGTTTGTTTTATTTTACGCAATATACACATAGTAACAAATTTACTTGTCAGATATGTTTAACTACTCGAATGCCACTAAAATCAATACATGTTTTTCATCTTATTATTCTCTTATGTAACAAATTCCATCAATCTTCATCTCACCGCTCCAGTGTAGTCTTGATGGAGAATAGTTGTTTTACACGGTCAAAATATTTCTTTTCATACATGTTCAAACATATGTATTTGGATGTACCAACTCGTTCACACATACATATAAGCATATAGCTTCCAGATATAGTGTTCTTGAACTTGACATATATATTTGATGATTACTTGCTAGCACACAGTCTATAATATTAACTAAAGACAAGATAGGTTAAACATAACTTATCTAATGTATTTATGGGAATAAACATATGACTCTCACAGTCCACCCAACCATAAGCTAGTTTTCTACTTAGCTACTCCTAGTCCTCTCCCCAATTAGTCAGAGAACCATAAATAATTTCCACAGAAAGAACAATCTTTTTGCCACCCTCAAGTAATGTCCAGAAATAATTTCCACAGAAAGGACAATCTTTCTTCCACCCTCAAGTAGTGTCCTACTCACCACAAGGGTTTTTCCACGAGTCTTTCTCTCCCACTAATGATGTATGATAATTATTGTCCTTCTCTCCCACAATAATATCAATTGATCTAGAGTCTAGGCATTTATCTCCCGCCCACTTTGCTAATTCTAGAATATCAGTGTTTAGTTTTTCTTTCTTCTCCCTCTCTCCTTTTCTCCCATAGCTTCAAATAAAATATGAATCCCCTCCCTTGGATATTTTAGTCTTTTGTTATTCCTCTTTTCTTAGAATGTAACAAACTATAATTTCTTCTTTGACTATTGGGGTTTAGTTCTACCAAAAAAACTTCTATTTATTCCTCAAAATATCCTACACTATTTGATTAATCATTCATCAAAATAAATAAGATTAAATATTTTCTATGGATAAATTTAAACATTTAATCTCAAATGTTAAATTCAATTCTTAACTTCGGTCCAACTTAATCATTATCTAACTGGGGATATTACATCTCCCCCCCGTGAAGGAACACCATTCTCAGTGTTTTCACATTCCTTTCTTCTTTGGAATAATTTTGGGAAAGCCTCTTTGATTTCTTCCTCCCATTCCTAGGTGTCCTCTTCAGGACCAAAGTGCTTCCAGAGTGCTTTTATTTTTTAGGGATGGCTCAATCTATAGAGTAAAACTGACTTCTTTTTTGAATTCCACATTCCATTTACAATATGTTCTCATCCATGCTAGATGAGAATCATTAGTTATTTTTTTTAATTTAGTTTTTTTGGTACTTCTCCATTGGCTATACTAGTGATATGAAACCAACTACATGGTTCTATTGTAAAATTTCAAGGAACGGAAATATCATTCCCATTGTACCATCTACATAGTGATAATAACATTCTTAGAACCATTTATCTTTCTTTATTTTTATGACAATAACAACTAGTGACTTATCTCACAGGTAGCATTACTTGTGCTTTTATCTCAATTTTAGATGTTGCATGTGCATTAGTAAATTTTAGCATAATCTCCTTCTCCTATCATTTTCACAGTTGTTTTATTGCTTCCTATTTTGTCTAAGTGGACTTAACTATGTTCATATTGACTACCTTTCTATTCTCATTTAGCGCACAATCAATAGTCCAAATTGCAACATTCTTTCAATTTTGGCCCCTTTTTTTTACCTCCTACAGTGCAGGTTGTTGAAGAAGGTGATACACTATTGTACTTTCGTATACAACTATGGGATTTCTCCTCTTTTACACTTGAATACGCAATGGATATCTCACATATATTGTGTTAATATAGTGTAGGTATCCTCATCACTTTTGGACACCTTTTCAATATTTCTAATAGTCAACAAAACAACACTTCAACTAGCAAAAGCTAGGTTTAAATATTCCTCTTCACAGTTGTAGATGAACCTCTTAGTGATAAAAAAAAAATTCAACACTACGTTGCTTCCAAGTCATAAATTTCTACAATTCCACTCGTTTACTGCAAGAAATTCAATTACCATCCATTTGTCCATCCTATGGTATCAACTTAATTCCATTCTAGGCTATCACACCTTATTTAAAATGATCTAATTCACAATGGCATGTACACATGGAGCAATACAACAATACTCATACAAACATGTACAACAAATGATGCTAAGAAAAACAAGCTAGGCCCAACCGATTGTGTAGTAGATCGACAAGGAAACCATTGAAAAATTAACATGATGACTATTGTTTTGTGCATCTCACACTTGATATTCTTTACAAGAAACTAATAAAAAAATACTCATGTATTCTTTTAAGGTAGTCTAGCTCAATGATGTAGGAGCATCTTGCACTTATTTTAATTAATTTAATTTTTATGTAATTCTAGAGGGAATCTAGTTAGTTTGAGTTGGTATGTAGTGTGTGGTTGTAATAAATGAGTATTAAGCCAAATGTAGCTAACAATTATCCAGAGGTTGGAAGCTACTTTTATTTGTAAAAATTTTGTAGGTAGACAAAAATTTGTTTGTTAATTTGTTAATTCAAGATCCTATTATTTTGGATCTTGAACCAAATGTATTTGTGGTCACATTATTAATAAAAAGGACTTCCTGCAAGATCAGGGAGGGAGATGGCGAGTGTCTTAATTTCTTATTTTTCAGAAGCTTTGTACCAAAAAAATAATCTCTGCAATCCATTGTTATTTCTTCTATAAATCTATGTGTGCACATATTTATAATTAATGCTTTTTTTTTTTAAGTTTGTGAGGTATATCAATTACATTGAGTTCTTGTAGGAGGACGTAGAAGGGAGAAGAAGTGCCTACAGAAGGCACAAAGCCACACAAAGGAGCCATAGACACACAGAGGGCCAAGAGGAATTGACTCAAAAGTGACAGAAACAAGATGGGAAGCGGCCAACACTTAGACAAATTTCTAATTCACTGCAATGTTCGTCAATTGATGGATGCCAGGATTGTCTCTAGACAAAATCCCTTAACATAATTCTAACTCGACGGCCCGAAGGTTGGGTTCACCTGAAGGTCACGATACAGTGTACCAAGGTATTACACCGGGTTGGAAAGGAGCGGGTGAAGTCCACCCACTGCTGCCTAACCCGATGACATGAAAAGGAGTGCCTAGGCTATGCACCGGGCTCTAATTGCCGGGACACGTTGAAAAATATTTTAAAATGGATTTTCATTGTTTGTTATATGGGATTTTACTCCAGAATCATACATGCATAGTGTATGAGTGCTAGGTTATAATGCCTGGCTCTGAGGGCTATGTAGTGAAGGGATTTGACTTCAGGGGCTATAGAATATTTCTTGAACTCGGTGGTTTTGGCTAAGCGCCTATTGTTTAAGGGAACCAATTCCTAAGGGGATGAATTCAGAAAATCTAAGGGCAGATTTACATAACTCAATAATTTTTCTATCATGAAACATTTTTAATTTTCACCACTTAGCCATGATTCAAATTCATACAAACAAAACAAAATATCTATATCGACTTAAATAAATCATGGTCACTTTATGCAATTATTGTTTTTAAACTATAGGTGTTTTCTCGGGTGTGGCAAGCACTCTAAGAGTGGTTTGACAACCCAACAACAAACACCTAGGGTGGTTTAACAACCTCCATGAAAAGAACCCTGTAATGTATGATCAACAAATTCAATAAAGTTACAATAATCACAACCTCAGTAATTTTATTCCCAAAATTCACAATTAATTGAAATAGTTTTAAGTATCAATCATTCTTGCAATGTTAGGTGATATTTTTAATAACAATACTTCCAGAATTACTCAAAGAGCACCTAGCTCTTCAATCATAAAATGATCAATAACTGCATCAAATGCATACTTTCTTAGTCCCCACTAAATGCATTCACAAGATGATAACATAATAAAGGAACTACACTTGCAGTAATTTATTTTTGAGAACTAGGCTCTTTTCTTGTCAAAATGTACATAAAACATATATAAATTCCATTTTTAGCCAATCATTTATCCGATTAGTTAACTTGTTATGCTATGAGAACAACAATGGGTAAAAGAACTCTCCTCCCAGCCAATGGGAATTGGTTTCTACATCCAGATTGAGCCATTTTCACATCTAGGATAGTTCTATGATAGTGACCACACTTGATCTAATACAATATTCCTCTTGGAAAAGTCTTTCCTATTCCATCGACATCATCCTGTATTTTATTGGAGGGTTCCACCAATGTTTCTCTCCTGATGGTGATGTTTGGAAATTACTGTATTTCTCTCCCACAATAATTCCAACCAGATCTATACTATGGCTTTAATCTTCAAACATTTTATTATTACTTGTGAGGAATTAGGAGCTCAACAACTCACTCTTTGGGCCTCCTTGGCCTTTCATAACTGTCCGGCATGTAAAATTCTCTTTAGCACCTTTTTCCACTGTAATTTACATAACTGACCATACACACATTATCATTAAAGCAAAAGGAACATTTATGCATACTATGTATCCATTCTTGACCCTCAATGTGTGTTTCATAATTTGCAAAAGTAAATTTGATAGGGATTCATAACTAACATCTCATATAATGCAGGTGGTTTCCATTTCAATTCTTCCACATAATAGCCATCATGCAATTTTAGAAAAGAGAACCATTTACCATATTTTGCACAATTTGCCCAAAAGAAAATTAACATAATCTTGCATCCAAATTCATAATCTTCCCAAAGGAAAGCTAACACAAAAGATATTGTTCTTGTGCATGCAAATGCAATAATCTCTAAAGAGAACTAGCCCAACAACCATCATCTTAGGGCGTGTAAAACAATACTCCTTTTAAAAAGGAAACTGGTACCCCAGTTAGTGCATGCAATTATATAAACTTTACTCAAAATAAACTAGCCCCTCAGTGATTTCTTGTTATATGTAATTATGTAATCTTTTCCTAAAGAGATAATACCATAGGTTTTATTCTTATACATGCAAATTGCATGATATTTTCCCAAAAGAACTAGCACACCATTATCTTTTTCCAAAATAAATTAACATTGTAGCCATTCTTTCTATGCATGCAAACTACTATTTTTTCCAAGAATCCACCTCAATAATTTTGTTCCATGCATGTAAAATGCATTTCTTTCCAAGAAATTAATCTCAATCGATTATTATTTTCATGCATGCACAACTTATTTCTTTCTCTAGAACTCTACCAGAATTAGCTATTCCTTTTATGTAAACAAATACATACTCCCTTTTCCAAAAGGAAGTTAATATAAAAACTATTGTTTCTATGCATAAAGATTCTTATTCTTTTTCACAATAGTTATAGTCTTCTGTGCATGAAAAGATTTACCACAATCAACTAATATTTTGTGTATGTAAATACACATTTTTTCTTCTAGAGATCTGGAAAAATAATTACGCTTTTGTTGTGCAAGGTTCACATGTAACATTTTTCAAGGAAAATGACTTAGGTAATTTAATTCTCTTCCATACAAAAGCCATTAAAACTTTCCAAAAATAATGCACACCAAATCTTTTCAAGAAAATAAATATATTTAACCTATGCTCATGCACACAAGAACCATGGAAGTTTTCCAAGAATTTTAACACAATTAGAACATGCAAACACATGTTTCTTTTCCAAGGGAAGATAACTAAATCTTGCATGCAAAATCACATTTCTTTCTCAAGAAATACAACAACCATTACTTCTTTCCAAGAACACTAATGCATTAGATATCCTTTTCATGCATGCAAGAACACATATTTCCTTTTCAGTAACTAATTTATTTCTTTCCTTCCATGAAAAATCAAATATAATAGATATTATTCTTATGCACATAAGCACATATTCTCTTTAAGAGCCTAATATTTCTATTTAGGAATCTAATGTGTAGGAATCATGCAAATATCTTCGGTAATATTTTAAATGAAATAAGTTAGATTCTTTTTCCTTTCATAAACAAAGTTTACATGCATTTGCTTTTCATGGATTCTTTATCTTCTTGTATACAGGGTTTCATGTATTCTTTTCAAGAACTCAAGTACATAGTGGCTATTTTTCTTGCATGTAAACTTATATTTTTTTTATAGAATTCTAATGCAATAGGATTCCATTCAAATATTCCCAAGGAAAATAATTTATCTTTTCACACACAAATCCCTAGATTGCTTTCAAGAAACGGCATGGATATTGTCATCAATTATCCCTTACAGTCAACTCTCACCGCTTGATTCATTTTTTATTTTTAGCATCCATAAGGGTTCTTTCAATGTCTTTTAAAACATTCTATTTTACTCTTCAAGGAAATCCTCACCTTATACATCCTTTCATTATCACACATATCAATACATACATTCCTTCTTTATAAGCAGTGCATTATAACTTTAGTTATGTTCTTTAAATGCACCATAATCATTTTCATAATATTATGCAAAGGTTGGTAATTATTCTTCACTATCACTAGTGAGTGGTCAATATTTTTCATAAATACAAAAAAAAATTATTGTCTTTTATCCACATAAAGCTTCAAATGTCATAAACAAGGTCTTAAAACAAACATTATCACATACTAGTTCTTAATGCAGTTATTAACATGCATCATGCATCTTACGTCAAAAATAGTCTACTGAATACATTGTTATGCAGTTTTGTTAGGAACAAGCCTAAGCTGATGCCCACTATCATCATACCTCTAATTCTTCTCTGCTTCCTTTTTCCCAAAAGGCGTCGGTGCTACAACCTTGTTCTAATACCACCTGTCAAATCTACCTTCTAACAAGTCAATTTTTTTACATGCCATTTTTTTTTTAGATGTCATAACCTTCAAGGAGTGTCCGATCTTGAACTCCAAATGTTCTTCATTGAAGGAATCTTAGTCCTTTTTCCATCTGGGTGGTCCATTTGTCTTAAGTCTAATCTAATAATTGGAAATCTTCCTGTCGGATTGAGGAGTAACTACCTTCGGGGTTCTCATATGGTCCTCCCATTTGCATCTCACAACTGTAGAGAAGGAGCCTCCACTTCTAGGGTTTCAACCTTGCATCCTTTCTAAGCGAAAGCTTGAATGTTCAGTTTTCTTTCTCATCAGAAACCACCAAGTTAATGCCATCACAATGTACTTACTGTTATTTCTTCCTTGCAGGTATAAAACACACAATTTTCATGAATGGTTTTTTGTTTCACTTTTCTAATTCAACTGTATTTGAAGCCATTACTTGTTTTCAACTAAAACGTATATAATTTCTGTTGGACTTAATTGTGCAAGGTTTAGTTTTCTTTCCATACTCCGTGGGGGATTAGGTCTTATCCTAGTTTAATCTCACTCAGTACAGGTCGCTAGAGCCTCCAGACCTTGAATAACAAGTATACATATTTTTTTCTTAATCTCTTATATCTTTCACATACCCCTTTGCAATTGAGGTTACCTTCTTTTCTTTCATTTATTTTTCAATGTGATAGGATTTTATAAGAGACATAACACTGATGTGCTTAGGTTTTCTTCACCATTGACAGTAATTTCTCAGTCCTTAGTCACAATTTAGATTTTGTTAACTTCTCCAAACCCTAACTCACTATTTATTTTACTATTTTCTTTTCTTCTGTTATAGGGTCTACCTAATCTTGGTATGGTGCTATCGAGTTCCCAACAATTACATCTTAAATTATATTTATGTATTGACTCCAAGTTCTCCTTTTAACTCTTTTTCCCAAATTTGCATTCAGGTCTTGTTTCTAGTAGAAGCACTTATTTATAGAGACATTAGTCATTAAATATGCTATCTCCTTTGAGTTTTATTGATATTGATTTTTCAAGATTAGGGTTTTAATTTTAGAGTTCTTAGTTTGGTTGATTTTACGGCTACGACTAGTCGACTAAACCGTCAATATGTAAAGGAATTATTCACTTGGTTCTTTAATGGCCTTTGACCTAGTCAAGCTATTAGAAAATTATATATTACAGAGAAATGGAACACATAAAATATTGCAGAAGCATAAAGACAGAAAAAACATAAAAAAAGAGAGACACAAATATACGTTTTTCACCCAATTTGGGCTATGTCCATGGAGAAACAACCAATCCTTCCTTTTATATTATCCAACAAAATTAAGAGATACAACCTACAATAGATCTGCTATAATTTCCTCTCCTCTCTCTTTCTTGCTCAGAATACACATATACACATCCGTAATACAATTCCCTCATATATAGTGAGGGGTTTCCTTCTAGGGTGAAAAACCCTAAATTAAACAAAACTTCTACCATCAGATTATCCACCCAATGAATGACCCTGATTGACTATGAAATTACAATATTTTACAAGGCAATTTTACATCTATTTTTAGCTTCAGAGTGTTGCCCCCGAACCCTCACTAAGGGTGGGCTCATAAAATCACCATCCCCCCCCCACCTAGACCCCCCTGATGGCGATTAAATGGGCAGAACCAAGGTCTAATGCAGAATTACCTCTAAATAAAGAACATAATCAGGCTCCACACCCAACAATTTCCCACTTGGAGATTGATTATAGCAACTCCACCGCTGCTTCATTTGCTGGACAATGCTTCCACTTTGGACTTGTTTGTTTCTCATTTGCATCATCATACTTGAAGACCAATTGAAACCGAGCAGAATCTTAGTTTCTCCTTGGTTACAACTTTTGTTAACATATCTACAGGATTATGGCTAGTGTGTATCCTTTCCAGCTTCAACTGTCCATCTTCCAACACTAACCATATGAAATGGTACTTGAGTTGTATATGTTTAGTCTTGGAATGAAATGTTGTGTTCTTTGCAAGATGAATGAACCTATGGTTGTCACTGTATAGCTTTCCCATCTCCTTATTCTTACCCAATTCATCCATAAACCTTTGCAACTAGATCATTTCTTTACTAGCCTCTATAACAACAACATACTCTGCTTCATTGTTGAAAGTGTAACAACACTTTTGAATTTTTGAAACCCAGCTGACAACTATTCCACCTATGGTAAACACATACCCTATGGTGCTCCTCCTGTTATCTCTATCACTTGCCATATCTGCATCAACATATCCATGTAGAGCAATGTTCAAACCGCCAAAGCATAATGTTTGATTTGTGGTACCTCTCAAATACCTAAGAATCCACTTCACTGGCATCCAATGTTCTTTTCCTGGATTGTTCATGTACCTTCTTACAACTCCCACTGCATGTGCAATATCAGGCATTGTGTAGACTATTGCATACATTAAGCTTCCAATTGTTGATGCATATGGAACTTTAGACGTATAATTCATCTCTTCCTGAGTCTTCGGACATATATCCTTAGTTTGAAATGGCTAGCCAAAGGTGTACTAACTGGTTTTTCATTCTACATATTAAATATTTCCAACACCTTTTGTATGTACTCACTCTGAGATAATGTTAATTTGTGTTTTTTCCCGTCTCTAGTTATTATCATACGAAGGATTTGTTTTGCATCACCCAATTACTTTATTGCAAATGAATTTTCCAATTTTCCTTTGAGCACATTTATTTCCTGCATGTTAGACCCCACAACAAGCATGTTATTTACATACAATAACAATATAATATAGCTGCCATCATTTTTCCTTTTGAGATATACACAATGATTAGAGTGACATATATTATAACCTTATTTAGACATAAACCTGTCAAATTTTACATACCACTGCCTTGAATCCTGTTTTAAGCCATACAAGCTCTTCTTCAACCTACACACTAGTTTCTCCTTCCCTTTGATCTCATATCCTTGCGGTTGTTGCATATAGATCTCTTCCTCCAAATCCCCATGGAGAAACACTGTCTTTACATCCAACTGCTCAAGATGCAAAACCTTCTGCTGCTACTAGACTTAAAATAGTTCTGATTGTTCAAAGTCATTTTAACAACAAGAGAAAATATTTCATGAAAGTCTATACCTTTGTTTTGTGCAAACCCCTTCACCACAAGTCTAGCTTTATACTTTTTTCTACCTCCATCTTCTTCCTTTAACCTATAAACCCATTTATTCTGCAAGGTTTTTTTACCTACAGGAAACCTGAGTAAGTCTCAAGTTTGGTTATGTACCAAGGAGTCCATCTCTTCTTTCATGGCTAGCTCCCACTTCTTCCCTGTTTCTACCTGCATTGCTTCTTCATAGCATTTTGGTTCACTAGCATCATTAAAAAATACATAATATAATGAAGGAGAGTATCATTCTGGGGGTCTAATTATCCTGGTAGATCTTCTAACACCACTTTCAGGTGTTTGAGGTGTCTGTTGTTGTTGTTGTTGTGGTTGTTGATCATTATGATTTTTGGACACCTTTACTTTTTTTGTGATCTCATTAAGCACTGTGTATTCTCTGTTTTCTTTTTCCTGTTACTTTTCCTACATCTAATCCTTATACAAGATCCTTTCATTATATATGGCATCTCTACTCCTAATGATTTTGTGATTTTCATAATCATATAAGCGATAACCAAAATCATTAACACTAAATCCAATAAGGGTACATTTCTTTGATTTTTCCTCAAGCTTTGTTCTATTTTCTTTATTAATGTGGACAAAGAATTTACAACCCAAAGTCTTTAAAAATGAGTAGTTTACCTTTTTACTTTTCCATGCCTCCTCTGGAATACTAGCATCCAAGGAACTTGAAGGCCCTCTGTTTATTAGATAAACAATAGTATCTACATCATCTCTCCAAAATTGTAAGGGAAATCTTGCATGAAATCTCCTGCACCTTGCACGATCCATGATTGTCCTGCTCATCCTTTTTGACACACCATTTTCCTGTAGTGTTCCTGGAACTTTCTTCTCTCTCTGAATTCCATGCTCTGAACAATACTTATCAAACTATTTTCTGCACTATTCTCTTCCATTGTATGATCTGAGACACTCCAACCTTTTTCTTGTCTCATTCTCAACCAAAGATTTCCATTTCTTGAAAGTATAAAATACATTAGATGTATTTCGAATACAATAAATCCATGTTTTCCTGGTTGCATCATCAATAAAAGTAACATAATAACAATATCCACCAACAAATGATAATTGAGCAGGTCCCCATACATTTGTATGCACATGTTCTGGTTTTTCGCTCTTCTTTTCCTTCCCAAGTTTGAGAAATATGACTCTTATGTTTTCCATAAACACAATTCTCACATAAGTCCAAATCAACATGCTTCAAACTCGGAAACGGATTTCTTGATTGAAGAATTTGCACCCCTCTCACTCATGTGCCTGAGCCTATGATGCCACACTGTTGTATCTGTTCCTGTAGAGGTTAAAGAATTAACAAAATTAGAGATATTATTGCATAAATACAATGTACCAACCTTTTCTCCTTTTGCTATTACCAGGGCTCCTTTAGTGACCTTCTAGGTTTTATATGTAAAATTAGTTACACAACCTTCACCTCCTAACTGCCCTGTTGAAATTTTATTTTTCTTCAGATATGGAACATGCCTTACCTCCTTCAATTTCCATTGGTTTCCATTATTCAGTTTTATGGAAATTTTACCCATTCCAATGATTTTACAGGGTTTATCATCACCTAGACTAACCTGTCCAAAATCTCCTTGAACATAATCATGAAAATGTTTCCTATTAGGTGTGACATGGAATGAGGCCCCTGACTCTACCACCCAAGCATTAATAATATTTTCTAATAAAAGTATCAAAGCATATTGCAGTACATCACATGTTGCATTCGCTTCATATTTGTTCTCTTGTTGTGCATCTCCTTCTTTTCCCTTCCGAGACTTACGATATTTCTTTAGCTGCCCTTTCTTCCCGCATTTCTAGCACACTATCCTTGATCTGGACTTGGATCTTCCTTTCCTTGAATTACTGCGATATCCTGGGCTCTTTCCTCTTCACATTTTTCTTCCCCTAGTCTCTGAATTCAAAGTATTACCTGATGTCTCACTGGAGCTTTTCCTTTGCATTTCCTCACTAACGACGACACTGACAACATCATCAAAATTTAAAGTACTAGATACAAAGATAGAGTTACTAATGGCCATAACTAATCCATTCCAACTTTCTGGTAGTGAACAAAGAAATGACAAAGCCCCAACTTCAGCATCAAAATTTACCCCTACAAAACTTAACTGGCTGGTAACAATATTAAATTCATTTAATGATTAGCAATAGATCCACCTTCTTACATCTTCATATTAAATAAAATATTCATAAGAAATACCTTGTTTAAGGCCAACTATTTTTTATATAGTTTGCCCAATGCAGTCATTAAACCCTCTGTTGTCATTTCCTTTCAAATATTAAAGGCTAGCGACGCCATCAGGCACAATCGTATTGTGCCAAGTGCCTTTTTGTCTGTCATACTTGTTGACTCTTTTTTTCTTTTTTTTTTGTTCAATGGTATGTACAAATATTTTTGATACAAATAATCTTACATTTTCATCTTCCATAGTTGGTAGCTTTGGCCGTTAAATTTCTCAAACCTAAACCTACCATCTTCCGCCATTGCTCCCACTTGAACTAGGAACCCTTCTCTTCTACAAGTTTATTGGCCAAATAAACCTTTGTCTCTGATACCAGTTGTTAGAAAATTATATATTACAGAGTAATGGAACACATAAAATATTGCATAAACACAAACACAGAAAACACATAAAACAAGAGAGACATAGATATACGTTTTTCACCCAATTTGGGCTATGTCCACGGAGAAATAGCCAATCCTTCCTTTTATATTATCAAGCAAAATTTAGAGATACAACCTACAATAGATATGATGTAATTTCCTCTTCGCTCTCACACAATATTCTCTCTCTCTCTCTCTCTCTCTCTCTCTCTCTCTCTCTCTTTCAAAATTAGCATATACACTGCTGCAATACAATTCCCTCATATATAGCGAGGGGTTGCCTTCTAGTGCGAAAAACCCTAAATTAATCATAAATTATACCACCAGGTCATCCGCATAATGAACGACGTAGATTGACTATGAAATTACAATATTTTACAAGTCAAAATGAATGAACCTTTGACCCCCTTGACAACAATTGAATAGGCAGTGTTGCCGCCTGTCAGGCGGAAAGAGTCGATAGTGCGGACACAACCAACCTCCCTAGGAGTCTAAGACTCTCTAGTGACAAACAAGACAAACAAGAGCAATCCTTCTCTAAACATGCATTTACCATACAAGAAATCAAGTGTTTAGATCCTACCTGTAGTCCAACGCTGTTGTAGTAGTCCAGTCTCGCTGATCCGGATGAGCTCCTCCTTCGCTTCGAAACCTGCATTCACTAACAATCAAACGATTAAATAGCACTTGATAATCTCATAAAATAAAACATATTTAACATATAGACCAAGGAGTATATGAAACAACTCATAAACAACAAGTTATTGAGAAGAATGGACTCATTTGCATTAATAGGAAACAAAAGGAACAATTACAACCTGAGCCTTGGTGTTGTGCAAGTCCCTCCCAGGGTCCATCAAGAGTTCTCCTTTACTTTGACAAAGCTCACCCACTTCCAAATAGAACAAGTAAAGATGACAATCTCTCCTCACAAGCTTCTAAATGGGAGTCCTAATTCCTGCAGCATCTACCCTTAGAAATGTTTAGCTTTCAACCTCTCCTCCTTCTGGCCCAATGCCTGTATTTATAGTGTTCAAGAGGAAGTTAATCAGGTCCACCATCAATGGGATAATCCCCTCTTTGGATGGGATAGCTCCCTCATTGATGGGATAAGTTCCTCTTTGGTAGGGGTACATGAACCATCTGGAGGCGCTCAATACACGTCGAACAACCTTCTAGAATACTCTAGAAATGACCACAAGTAACTTTTTAAAGATGAAACTTGCGCATTTTGACCTTTACAGGGGGACGCACCTGCCCCTTTACATACAGAGCGTACAAGTACGCAGCTTTTGTGAACATTGGGTGCGTACCCGCAGGTAAGGTTGAGAGAACCTGCGTACCCAGAGATAAATACATTTATAAAGACTTTCTCTCTTTTTGGAGTTTGACATGGAGAGCAGAGGCATAAGACTTGCCCAGGAGGATAGCATGACTGTTGATAGAGCCATACTAACTGTAAATAGTCATGGTGACATTTTTTAGTGTAACAGATTGCCCCCTAAAGTGCGAAGCCTGTAGTAGATTAGGGTTTTGTATTATCTAGGAAGGGCGAAGCGCTTTATCATTTCAAGGATTATCTCGTGGAGAGCCTGGTCAGAACCTGCAATTTTCAACACAAAATACATGTATAAGATTATATCATCGCTGAGGTAGGCATTCCCATACTCAGATCAAAACTTTAACTAACAGACTAACTATTCTGATACAGGAATGATCTTGCAGTACATCATAATCATAGACTTTTGTGGACACAGTATGGGTGCAGCCATCTGTTTATGATTAGTCTACTTAGATAATGAATACAAAACTCCTCGCAGCCTGGATGGTGGAAACTAGATCTAGGGTCTTCATTTCTACTTCCCGAATTGGTACGATTCTAGCCATGCGAATAAATGACTTGATGTCGAACATGGTAGAAACCACTTGATTACCAGTCGATGATGTAAACTGTTAACAAGTGTGAGAGAGACCGCCAGTAATGTCAATGGTTCTCAAAGTACCCAGTACAATCCATGAGATGTGAATGAATGAGTTGATGTTGAACATTTCACGGAATCCTTCGATCGAGAGTCAATGATGTAAACTGACGTCAAAGGCGAGAAACCTGCCATTGATGCATGCAGACTTCAAGGTACTGACGATTTCTAAGTCATCTCTCTAGATAATGTGCTGATGTCGATAGAAAGTGACCCGTTGCAGGCAAGCCCACAACACGAAATCATTTGTTCAAGTTGAAGAAATGTTGCTGTAAGGACTGACTCAGGGATGGTCAAATGGATGACAAGTATTTTGCAGATGAAAGTTTTGCTTGCAGACCTCTTGAACACATAACGACACAACAGATGGTTTGGTGATAAACGACTCAAAGTTAATCCCCGAAACCCGACTGAAGGCTTTCAAAGTGGTTTGATCAACTGTGAGGCAAAGATTTCCCAACCCAGGTGAATGAAAAGTGTCGTGTCCAAGAGTGGTAATAAAGTTTCTTCTGAGACAAAAGATAACAAAAATAGGCTCATTCTTCTCTCTTTTCCCCCACCATTTCTGGCAAGTACCTCTTTATTTTTTAACAAGCTTGAGGAGGATAACATATGCTTGATTATAAGCTCATCCTTCGGATGAGTCCAACTTAGTTTAGATTCGAACCCTACGAAGGAGTGGTTCGTTCCTGTTTGTAATCGAACAGGTCCTCTACTGTGAAATTTTAACGAGTCCAGTATAGGAGAAACTCGGCGTTTTTCAATTTTAGAGAGTCTGAAAAAACTAAAGAAGACTCCAAGGTTGAACTTTTTCGTAAATTTGTGTCCCCCAAGCCCGAAAAAGTATAAAATAATACCTGGGAGAACCACTTGATCTTGCGACCAAGGAGTACTTTCATGATTAGTGCCTTTGACCTGAAAAGTAAAAAGCGATCAAGGACACGTCGTTTTATTTCCAATATCGAGTTTGAAACGACAAAAACCCGGCAATCTTTTCGCATTTTTACGGTCTGAAAAGGGCTATAAGAAGACCGTCTTTTAATTCCGTTTTAACGAGTGTAAAAGAAAAATCTCGGCAATCTTTTCATATTTTGAGAGTCTGAAAAGGGCTTAAAAGAGAACTCCAAGGTTTCACTTTTTCGTAAGTTTTAACGAGTTCGAAAAAATGATAAAAATGTACTCATGGTTTTCATTTTTTCGTAAGTTTTAATGAGTTCGAAAAAATGATAAAAATGTACTCATATGGCCGACTTTCAATTTAATTTACGAGCAGGAAAAGACGGAAAGAACTCGACATTTTCATTTGTTTTACGAGAATGAAAAATAGCAAAATAATCTCGAGATTTTCATGAGTTTAACGAGTCTTGAAAATAACTGAAATTGACTCGAGATAGGTTTCATTTTTACAAAAGCTTGAAACAGATAGAAAACTGTGCTTTATGCCCCCTAAGCATAACCGCTAGAGCGCATGCCCCCCCAGCTTCATTTCATTCAACCAGTTGGATGAAATGAAGGTTGAGTTACGAGATCATTGAAAGACTCAACCTAAAACTGTAAGAAAATTATGCAAAACACTGAAATAACTAACCTAAATATACAACTTAACATCTATGAGATCTAGTCAAACTCTTGACTCAATTAGAGGAGGATTTGTTTCATTTTTTAACGATCTTGACACAGGAAAAGAACTATGCTCGGATTCGGTTTCATATTTACGCAAGCTTGAAACGAAAAACTATGCTTGTTATAAGTTCACATGCCCCCAGCATAATGACGCAAAACGAGGTACATGCCCCCCAAGCTGCATTGCATTCAATGAGGTGGATGGAATGAAGCTTTACTTTCAAGATCTTGGAAAGACTTGTGGGAGTTGTTTCATTTTTTAGTGAGGTTGACACAGGAAAAGAACTATCCTCAAAACCCTTGTTTCATTTTTTAAATGAGCTTGACACAAGATAAGGAACTATGCTTGTAACTACTCTCTACAATCTACCTAACAAAAAACTCTACTCTAAAAACCTTGATTCATTTTTTAACGAGCTTGACACAAGACAAGGAACTATGCTCTAAAATCCTTGATTCATTTTTTAATGAGCTTGACACAAGACAAGGAACTATGCTCATGACTACTCTCTACAATCTACCTACTTAACCTACCCTTGTTTCATTTTTTAACGAGCTTGACACAAGACAAGGAACTATGCTCAAAAAGTTTGCATGCCCCCAGTATAATGATGCAAAGCGAGGGACATGCCCCCCAGGCTTCATTGCATTCAACCAGATGGATGGAATGAAGGTTTACTTTCAATATTTAACTTGAAAAGGGAGTTGTTTCATTTTTAAGGAGGTTGACACAAGAAAAGAACTATCCTCATACCTAATTCATTTTTTAACGAGGTTGACTCAGTAATAGGAACTATCCTCAAAATCCTACTTTCTACAATCTACCTATATATCCTATAAATCCAACTGATTCATTTTTTAACGAGGTTGACACAGGAAAAGAACTATCCTCATACCTGATTCATTTTTTAACGAGGTTGACTCAGTAACAGGAACTATCCTCAAACACACTGATTCATTTTTTAACGAGGTTGACACAGTAAAAGGAACTTTCCTCATGGCAGCCTGTTTCATTTTTTAACGAGGTTGATACAGGAAAAACCTATCCTCGTCAGCCTATTTCATTTTTTAACGAGGTTGATACAGGAAAAAACTATCCTCGTACACACTGATTCATTTTTTAACGAGGTTGACACAGGAAAAGAACTGTCCTCACACACTGATTCATTTTTTAACGAGGTCGACACAGTAAAAGGAACTTTCCTCGTACCTGATTCATTTTTTAACGAGGTTGACTCAGTAACAGGAACTATCCTCAAACACACTGATTCATTTTTTAACGAGGTTGACACAGTAAAAGGAACTTTCCTCATGGCTCCTTGTTTCATTTTTTAATGAGCTTGACACAAGACAAGGAACTATGCTCATGACTTCCAGTTTCATTTTTTAATGAGGTTGAGACTAGAAGAAACTATCCTCACACACACTGATCATGGCTTCCAACTGGAAGAAAGACATGTCAATGGACACACCTTGATCATGGCTTCCAAAAGGTCTTCATCAGAAGGAAGAACACTTCTCGGGAAGGAACACATGTCAAGGGACTCAAAAGGGATAAGAACATCGTGTTCAAGTAATCCCATAGAGTTTTCCATGTCAATTACCGGATCTAAATCAAAGGAAGATGAGCAAACAGTGAGAGGTTCACTTACATCGGTAACTGAAAACATGGGACCAGTTGCCACATAATTAACCCGTGGCAGGGTAGATACCACTTTAGAATCAGGAACATTTAGGGGTGTCATATTATTGGTAGTTGAAACAAGACTAGGGAACGAAAGTTGGTCTACAGTCACAATACTGCCATTGTGAGGGAAAGACATCACGCGAAAGAGTGTCGATACGACAGCTTTCATTGCATAAACATAGTCTCGCCCAAGGAGTAAATTGAAATCCAAGGGACCTCGAACTACCATAAGATCAATACAGACAGTTTTACCTTCCAAGGTAATAGAAAACTTAGGAAGGATCCCTAAAGGTTCACTAATGGTTCTGTTAAAAGCTTTCAGATTCTGCGTAATAGGTGCAAGCTGAGGGGAACCCAAAGCTTTCCAAACAGTTGAGGATAAAATACTAACATAAGCACCTTCATCTACCTGAGTACGATGTATGTCCCTACCACCAGCCTTGACAATGATTTGGAAAGGGATGGAGGAAGGAAGACGAGGTTCTGTCAGTCTATTCCAATCAAAGGAAAAGACCTCAGTACTTGGAGGGGGTTCTGTAGAAACAGGTGAAATGCCCCCCGGAATAGAAGAATCTGATGTAACAAGAAGAACCTGAGCGGTATGAAGTTTACTCTCTAAATGGAAAGTGGGATCGACCGAATGTGAAATTGAATCGACCACTTGATCAACTAATGGATCATCAACCTGAGTGACATGAGTTTCACTCTCCAATGGAAGAGTGTGATTGACTGTACTTGAATTTAGATCAATCACTCCGTCAGTTGACGGTAGGTTGGGAGAAAGTTTACGGTAACTAGTTGGAAATTCTTGCTGTGGAACAGTAAGTTTTTCCAACAATGTTGAGGCTTCATCCATGTGAGGGCAAATGTGAGTTTGATGACTCCCTTTGCATAACTTACAAGGAAACCTAACTTTACCCTTTTTCCCAGGAACCTGACTATCACTGGTTGATGGATCAATAGAAAGTTGATGAGATTTTTCTGACCATACTTCCAAGACCTTTGGAATACTAGGACAATTGACAAGGAAGTGGTCACCCTTACAAAGCCTGCAAGGGTATTTGGGTTTACGATGCATGTCGGAGTTTTCCTCAACACAACTAACACTTACAGTCGTGGTTGGTTGGTTGACTTCTTTCTTATCTTGCTTCTTCTTCTTCTTCTTCTTCTTCCCTTTCTTCTTCTTCTTAGCCTCCTGGTTACTAGCATCAAGGCTTTTACCAAGCGAAGAGGAAGAAATGGAGGAAGAAAAATTAGGCGAAGAAGGTAAAGGGTCAACAGAAGGTTGGTGATGTTGAGATGGTGAACTCTGTTGAGGTGAAGCATCCGGTTGAGATGGAACAATTGGAGTATTTTGGGCCAACGAAGTTGAAAATAACCATATCGGTAAACCTATTGTAAATCCAGGTAATGACAAAGTAGCCATATAAGGAGGACCAACACTTCCAAAGTAAGGAAAAGTACTAGGATTCTCATTAGGAGGGGTTCCTAGGTTGGTAAATTCCGGAACATTTGCCATTATATTCAACTTCAGTGAATTTTATTAACAATTTATAACTAAAATTAACAATTCACAATTCACACCTAACAATTAAAATTCACAATTCACACCTATGGTTTCTAAAAGTAAAAACAAACAAATTAGCACGCGCTATCAAATCTAGGAGTCAAACCATACACAAACAGTAGCCTTCCGAACCGAAAACACTAGTTGGTGATGAAGCCCAACATCGCCGAATTCAGTACGGAAGTGGTGGGTGGAACAGTTACCCCGGCAACCTGCTTAATGAATAGACCGGCACAAGTTCCTCCACTTTAACCGTCTCGAGTGAAGTGAACCCCCCAGAAAATCCAAGTGAGTCTAGCCGACGTCTGCTCCAGGTACAGTGGGATCTTCCCTCCACCGTCACCTTGGGTAGAATCCTAAAGATAATGGTCACTAAGGTCACCAACAGCAACAAATACACCTGGGGGAACAGTCTATGACCCGATAGCACGCAAGGGCAGAGTAACAAGCTCAATCCCCTTGCCGGCTCCTTGACAATAATCCAAGGTTTACCGACAAGTGACCCCAGGCTCCTCGACAATAATCCGAGGTTTACCATTTGTAGTACGTGCGTATCTGGCGTCTTTCCCAATGAAGGAGGATTGATCCCCTCACTGGTTCGGACATGGTCTCGTGCTTCTCCTTTAAGAGGAGCTTTCCCAGAGTACAAATGGAACAGTTGGATTTATCCTACCACAAGATGCGCTACTTGTTTGGTTTACTGTCTTGGATTGTTAACTAGATCCTAATCCAAGACACTAGCCTAAGCTAGTTGGTGTATCAGAGCCCTAGAAATGTAAAAATTACTAGATGAATTTTAATTAAGCACTGTGTTATTAAGGCTGTTATTACTCAAATGGGTAAATGGATACGAAACCAATGGTGTTATGACCCGACTCAACTGAATGCAATCGAATATGATAATGTAATCTTTTCAATTCGATGAATCCTAACTAAAGTAAGGAAAGAGTTTCCATTCACTTCCAACAATGCAAAAATTGATCACTAAGAGAAAATATAACAAATTCTCTAATGCACTAATTTCATCAAGAAAAACTAATGCAAATCAATTCCAAACCATTTTTTTATTTTTATTTTTGTGTAAATTCAAATCAAAGAAAGCTTATCTAAATCTATGATTGATTTTTCAGAATGTAAACTGTGCAATTGTAATCTAAGCACAATTCACTTGAAAAGTATGCAAATGTAATCTATGCACATTTTTCATTCATATTCTGAAGATGAGAATTCTAATTATGCAAATGTGATCTATGCAAGAGAATCCTCAAACACAAGATGATTCTAATGTAATCTAAGAACCAATCAAGTGCAAGTCGAGAAAATTGGGTGAGAGTTCCAAAGATCAAAAAATAAGAACACTCAAAGGCGATTAACACTCATACACAATTTAGCCCCCCCAAGTAATGAAAAATTGTGAAAAGACTGAGAGAAACCTCCAAGTAATGACCAAAGGAAAACAAATCAAGAATTTCTCAAAAAGAGACTCAAGACACCCAATTGATGAAAGCTTAGAGCAGGAATGCCAATGAAACAAGCTTAGGTGAAGATTTTTGACAGTAAACTAATGGATCTGGGCAGTAAAAACAAAGTAAAAGCAAAATCTAAAAGAGCAAAAAGCAAAAATTGAAATTTTCTCAAAATTGACAGGGGTACACAGGTCATCTGTTCACACAGGCGCGGGTACGCACTGTGCACAAAGACGCAGTGCGTACAAGTACACACTGTGTTAAACCCAGAGACTGCGTACTGCTGGCAAAGCTAAGAAAAATAAAAAACTAAATTGACTCTAAGCTAACCCACCCAAATACACAGCTAGACAACCAAAAACCAGAAAATAAATGATTTTTCTCAGATCAAAGTTGCATACAAAGGAAAAGACTTTCACATCAATGGATTCCCCAGTGGAGTCGCCATTTTGTCAGGCGGAAAGAGTCGATAGTGCGGACACAACCAACCTCCCTAGGAGTCTAAGACTCTCTAGTGACAAACAAGACAAACAAGAGCAATCCTTCTCTAAACATGCATTTACCATACAAGAAATCAAGTGTTTAGATCCTACCTGTAGTCCAACGCTGTTGTAGTAGTCCAGTCTCACTGATCTGGATGAGCTCCTCCTTCACTTCGAAACCTGTATTCACTAACAATCAAACGATTAAATAGCACTTGATAATCTCATAAAATAAAACATATTTAACATATAGACCAAGGAGTATATGAAACAACTCATAAACAACAAGTTATTGAGAAGAATGGACTCATTTGCATTAATAGGAAACAAAAGGAACAATTACAACCTGAGCCTTGGTGTTGTGCAAGTCCCTCCCAGGGTCCATCAAGAGTTCTCCTTTACTTTGACGAAGCTCACCCACTTCCAAATAGAACAAGTAAAGATGACAATCTCTCCTCACAAGCTTCTAAATGGGAGTCCTAATTCCTGCAGCATCTACCCTTAGAAATGTTTAGCTTTCAACCTCTCCTCCTTCTGGCCCAATGCCTGTATTTATAGTGTTCAAGAGGAAGTTAATCAGGTCCACCATCAATGGGATAATCCCCTCTTTGGATGGGATAGCTCCCTCATTGATGGGATAAGTTCCGCTTTGGTAGGGGTACATGAACCATCTGGAGGCGCTCAATACACGTCGAACAACCTTCTAGAATGCTCTAGAAATGACCACAAGTAACTTTTTAAAGATGAAACTTGCGCATTTTGACCTTTACAGGGGGACGTACCTGCCCCTTTACATACAGAGCGTACAAGTACGCAGCTTTTGTGAACATTGGGTGCGTACCCGCAGGTAAGGTTGAGAGAACCTGTGTACCCAGAGATAAATACATTTATAAAGACTTTCTCTCTTTTTGGAGTTTGACATGGAGAGCAGAGGCATAAGACTTGCCCAGGAGGATAGCATGACTGTTGATAGAGCCATACTAACTATAAATAGTCATGGTGACATTTTTTAGTGGAACCCTTCTCTTCTACAAGTTTATTGGCCAAATAAACCTTTGTCTCTGATACCAGTTGTTAGAAAATTATATATTACAGAGTAATGGAACACATAAAATATTGCATAAACACAAACACAGAAAACACATAAAACAAGAGAGACATAGATATACGTTTTTCACCCAATTTGGGCTATGTCCACGGAGAAATAGCCAATCCTTCCTTTTATATTATCAAGCAAAATTTAGAGATACAACCTACAATAGATATGATGTAATTTCCTCTTCGCTCTCACACAATATTCTCTCTCTCTCTCTCTCTCTCTCTCTTCTCAAAATTAGCATATACACTGCTGCAATACAATTCCCTCATATATAGCGAGGGGTTGCCTTCTAGTGCGAAAAACCCTAAATTAATCATAAATTATACCACCAGGTCATCCGCATAATGAACGACGTAGATTGACTATGAAATTACAATATTTTACAAGTCAAAATGAATGAACCTTTGACCCCCTTGACAACAATTGAATAGGCAGTGTTGCCGCCCCGTTAGGAACTGAGGTCCAACGCGAAAATACCTCTAAATAAATAATATAATCAGGCTCCACACCTAATACAAGCTGCATTTATATGGATATGCAGTCCTTTGAACATTGTGTTACCTCTTCTATAAAGAACTCTTGTGGTATGGAAAGTTTCGATATATAAAATTTTGTTCAGAATCTTAGTTACATGGGTTAACTCAAAGCCCTTGTTTTTTAGCAATATTTTTCTCAATAATTTACTTTTAGCTTTATTTAAATCTTCATGTTAGCACATATATACTTTTCTCTTATTCGAGTTATATACTATAATTAATTTATTCTGACCCAATGACGTTAAATGGGTCTTTACTCAGGATGTTTCTTTGTTTATCGATAGTTAAAAATGTGAAATTTATAATGTGGGTTTGGGGCTAGTTCCTCACTAAAATCTCTTGGTGATATTATCTTCTCTTTTTATAAAATATTACTCTGTTGGTTACCAATACATTTATTAGAAGGTTTTATGCATTCTTTCGCTTCACATCGTACATGCAATTTTCTTTTGATGCATCATTTATAGTGACTGTAATGTGTCAAGTTTTATTTAATGGACGAGATATTTCTTAGGTTTACTAGAAATTATTAAATCATAACAGGACAAGCTGGGGATTTTTGAGAGTGGATGGTTTCCATAAGATCATTTGCTCAGAAAAATAACCCCATACTAGTTCCGTTGGTTGCATGTACAAACCTTTCAAATTTTCTATTTTTTTTTGTTTTTTTACACAATATACATACAATAACAAATTTTCTTGTCAAATATGTTTAACTACTTGAAGGCCATTAAAATCAATACACGTTTTTCATTTTATTCTTCTCTTATGTAACAAATTCCCTCAATCTTCATCTCATTACTCTAGTGTCATCCTGATGTAGAACACGTGTTTTTACAAAATCCAACTATTGGTTTTCATACATGTTCAAACACCTATATCTTCACATACCAACTCTTGGACACATAAATATGTATGTACATATAGCTTCCAGATATAGCGTTCTTGAACTTGGCATATATATTTGCTGATTACTCACTAACGCACAACTTATAATGTTAACCAAAGATAAGATAAGTTAAAAAAATGTATCTGATATATTCTAGGAATTAAAAGACGGATCTCATAGTCCACCCAACAGTAAGTTAGTTGTCTACTTAGCTACCCCCGAGCCTCTCCTGAAATAGTCAGAGAACCAAAAATAATTTTCATAGAAAGAACAATCTTTTTGTTTTGTAGTGTTCTTCTTGGAGGTGTACGGAAAGAAACCACTTTAGACTGTGGATGACAAACAACCCTAACAGTAAAAATGGTTGTTAAACAGTGTGGATCTACAACAAATGATAGAAACAAAAACTTCCAAAGCCCCGATCGATGGAAGAGAAATAGATAAACAATAAAATGGAATAAGAAAATAAGTGCAAGTAACTCCAATAATCCAATGGAAACCAGATATATAAAGAATATATTTTATTAGATGAAACCTGTGAAGGGAACAAATAATGTTACCAGTCCCCCTCTATGGGATGGGCTTTTGTCTATCCTCAATATCTTCAGCTTTTATAGAGTCTCTCTCCTCTATAATGTGTAAAACCCAGCAAACAAAATGCTTGAGCTCAATGAACAATACTTATCAAACTATTTGCTGCACTATTCTTCTCTTTGCAAATTCCATGCTCTGAACAATAATTATCAAACTATTTGCTACACTATTCTCTTCCATTGTATGATTTGAGACACTCCAACTTCTTTCTTGTCTCATTCTCAACCAAGGATTTCCATTTCTTGAAAGTATCAAATACATTTGATGTATTTCGAATACAATAAATCAATGTTTTTATGGTTGCATCATCAATAAAAGTAACATAATAACAAGATCCACCAACAGATGATACTTGAGCAGGTCCCCATACATTTGTATGCATAAGCTCAATTTTTTCTCTCTTCTTTTCTTTCCCAACTTTGAGAAATATGACTCCCTTCTATTTTTCATAAACATAATTCTCACATAAGTCCAAATCAACATGCTTCAAACCTAGCAACAGAGTTCTTGAGTGAAGAATTTGCATCCCCCCCACTCATGTGCCTGAGCCTATGATGCCACAATGTTGTATCTATTCCTGTAGAGGTTAAAGCATTAACAGAGTTAGAAATATTATTGCATAAATACAATGTACCAACATTTTCTCCTTTTACTATTACCAGGGCTTCTTTAGTGACCTTCCAGGTTTTATCTGTAAAATTAGTTACACAACTTTCACCTCCTAACTACCCTGTTGAAATTTTATTTTTCTTCAGATATGGAACATGCCTTACCTCGTTCAATAGCCATTGGTTTCCATTATTCAATTTTATGGAAATTTTACCCATTCCAATGATTTTACAGGGTTTATCATCACCTAGACTAACATGTCCAAAATCTCCTTGAACATAATCATGAAAATGTTTCCTATTAGGCGTGACATGGAATGAGGCCCCTAAATCTACCACCCGGCATTAATAATATTTTCTAATAAAAGGATCAAAGCATATTGCAACACATCACCTGTTACATTCGCTTCATGATTGTTCTTTTGTTGTGTGTCTCCTTCTTTTCCCTTCCGAGACTTACAATCTTTTTATAGGTGTTCTTTCTTCCCACATTTCTAGCACACTATCCTTGATCTAGACTTGGATCTTCTTTTCCTTGAATTACTGCGATATCATAGGCTCTTTCCTCTTCCCATTTTTCTTCCCCTAGTCTCTGTATTCAAAGTATTACCTGATGTCTCACCGGAGCTTTTCTATCACATTTCCTCACTAAGGATGGCACTGACAAGATCATAAAAATTTAAAGTACTAGATCCAAAGACAGAGTTACTAATGGCCATAACTAATCCATTCCAAATTTCTGGCAGTGAGCACAGAAATAACAGAGCCCTAACTTCATCATTAAAATTTACCCGTACAAAACTTAACTAGTTGGTAACCGTATTAAATTCATTTAAATGATTAGCAATAGATCCACCTTCTCACATATTCATATTAAATAAAAGCTTCATAAGAAATACCTTGTTTAAGGCCGATGATTTTTTATATAGTTTGGTCAATTCTGTCATTAAACCCTCTGTTTCCATTTCCTTTCAAATATTAAAGGCTAGTGACACCATCAGGCACAACTGTATTTTTCTAAGAGCCTTTTTGTCTATCATACTCGTTGACTTCTTTTTTTTCTTTTTTCTGCTCAATGGTATGTACAAATCTTTCTTATACAAATAATCTTCCATTTCATCTTCCATAGTTGGTAGTTTTGGCCGCTAAATTTATGGACCCTAAACCTACCATCTTCCGCCATTGCTCCCACTCGAACCAGGAACACTTCTCTTCTACAAGTTTATTAGCCAAATAAACCTTCGTCTCTGATACCAGTTGTTAGAAACTTATATATTATACAGTAATGGAACACAAAAAATATTGCAGAAACACAAACTCATAAAACACATAAAACAAGAGAGACACAGATATACATTTTTCACCCAATTTGGGCTACATCCAGGGAGAAATAGTCAATCCTTTCTTTTATATTATCAAGAAAAATGAAGAGATACAACCTACAATAGATCCGATGTAATTTCCTCTTTGCTCTCACACAATATTATCTCTCTTTCTTGTTCAAAATAAACATATGCACTACTGCAATACAATTCCCTCATATATAGCGAGGGGTTTCCTTCTAGGGTGAAAAACCCTAAAATAATCATAAATTATACCATCAGGTCATCTGCCTAATGAACGGCCTAGATTGACTATGAAATTACAATATTTTACAAGTCAAAATGAATGAACCTTCGACCCCCCTGACGATAATTAAACAGGCAGCGTTGCCACCCCGTTAGGAATTGAAGTCCAACGCGACAATACCTCTGAATAAAGAAGATAATTAGGCTCCACACCTAATACAAGTTGCATTTATATGGATATGCAGTCCTTTGAACATTGTGTTACCTCTTCTGTAAAGAACTCTTGTGGTATGGAAAGTTTCGATATATAACATTTTTTTCAGAAGCTTAGTTACATGGGTTAACTCAAAGCCCTTGTTTTTAACAATATTTTGCTCAATAATCTACTTTCGGCTCTATTTAAATATTCATGTTAGCACATATATACTTTTCTCTTATGTGAGTTATATACTATAATTAATTTATTCCGACCCAATGACGTTAAATGTGTTTTTACTCTGGATGTTTCTTTGTTTATTGACAGTTGAAAATGTGAAATTTATAATGTGGGTTTGGGGCTAGTTCCTCACTAAAATTTCTTGGTTATTATTATCTTCTCTTTTTATAAAATATTACTCCATTGGTTACCAATACATTTATTAGAAGGTTTTATGTGTTCTTTCCCTTCGCATGGTACATGCAATTTTCTTTTAATGCATCATTTATAGTGACTGTAATATGTCAAGTTTTATTTAATGGACGGGATATTTCTTAGGTTTACTGAAAATTATTAAATCATAATAGGACAAGCTGGGGACTATTGAGAGTGGATGGTTTCCATAAGACCGTTTTCTTAGAAAACTAACCCCATACTAGTTCCTTTGGTTGCATGTACAAACCTTTCAAATTTTCTCTTTTTTTGTTTTTTTTTGTTTTACACAATATACACACAATAACAAATTTGCTTGTCAGATATGTTTAGCTACTCGAAGGCCATTAAAATCAATACATGTTTTTAATCTTATTCTTCTCTTATGTAACAAATTCCCCCAATCTTGATCTCACTGCTCCATTGTCTTCTTGATGCAAAATACTTGTTTTACAAAATTCAACTATTTGTTTTCATACATGTTCAAACACCTATATTTGCACATACCAACTCGTGGACACATAAAAATGTATGTACATATAGCTTCCAGATATAGCGTTCTTGAACTTGACATATATATTTGCTGATTACTCACTCGTACACAACCTATAATGTTAACCAAAGATAAGATAAGTTAAAAAAAAATGTATCTGATATATTCTAGGAATTAAAAGATGGATCTCACAGTCCACCCAACGGTAAGTTAGTTGTCTACTTAGCTACCCCCAAGCCTCTCTTGAAACAGTGAGAGAACCAGAAATAACTTCCATAGAAAGAACAATCTTTTTGTTTTGTAGCGTTCTTCTCGGAGGTGTACAGAAAGAAACCACTTTAGACTGTGGATGACAAACAACCCTAATAGTAAAAATGGTTGTTAAATAGTGTGGATCTGCAGCAAATGATAGAAACAAAACCTGCCAAAGCCCTAATCTATGTAACATAAATAGTTAAACAATAAAATGGAATAAGAAAATAAGTGCAAGTAACTCCAATAATCCAATGGAAACCATATATATATAAAGAATATATTTTATTGGATGACACCTGTGAAAGGAACAAATAATGTTACCAATCCCCCTCTATGGGATGGTTTCTTGGCTATCTTCAATGTCTTCAGCTTTTGTAGAGTCTCTCTCCTATATAATGTGTAAAACCCAACAAACAAAATGTTTGAGCTCAATGAGATCTCAAATGGAAAAGAAAATGGTGTGTGACAATGATAATAATCAGAGCTGCAATAATGAGTGCACCAACGAAAATGATCGAAAGTGAAGAATGGATTTAAAACCCTCCAATTTATAACAAAATATTAGGTTATTCTCGAATAATGGAAAATAATCAAATATAATTAACCAAATTCTAGAATTAACTGTTTGGAATATTTTATTATATTGGGTTGGAGGGAAAAAGTATTTAAATTGGTTAATAAGTACTTTTATTTAGAAATAAAAAATAAGTAAATGATTTATTTATCATCTTAAGGGGTGTGGTTGAGGAATAATAAACAAATAATGATTTGTTTAAGTATTCCTAGAGGATTTAGTCAAACTTGAAAAGGAATAATAACTAAATAATGATTAATTAATTATTTATAGAGAAAAATAAGATAAATAATGATTTATCTAATTATTTCTCATGATTGGGTCAAATATGACAAGGAATATTAGTTAAAAAATCGTTTAATTAATTATTTCTAGAAGATAATTAAATAAATAATGATTTATTTAACTATTATTCATGGGTTAAACCAAAAATAACTTACAAATGTGGTTTATTAAGTAATTTCTTATAGTGAAAGCAATTTTACAATGGTAAAATTGGCCCTACATGGTGTACATCAATCCATCTAGTAGGTTATGGCTAGATGATCATTTTTTTGGTGATAACAGATTGCCCCCCAACGTACAAGTGTTAGGAGAAAAGCGTATGACTGAAGTACATTGTAAGGACACAATCAATAGACACCAAAGGGGAGTCCGAGAGAGAGAGAGAGAGACCAATTGAGTTGAATCAAAAGAGGATAGTGATTGAGGGGGAGGGACCAACTAACTGATGTAAGTCTCCTTTTATTTTGTGGTACCTGATTTCATTGAGGCAGGGGAGGCATACCTATACCCGCCAAGATAACTCTAAACAAAAAATAATAATGCGCCTAGAAAAATAAAGCTGAGCAGTAAAGTACATGTTGAATGGTACATGGCATGTTAGCATGAATGAGCTAGAAAATAATACAATGTATCCCATATACATAATGCACCTATAAAAACATGAGCCATGATTGAATACAATAACATCTGAGTACATGAGACATAACGTCCCTTCCCTCAAAAAATGGGTGAGAGGGAGGGTATAACAACCAAAGAAGCCCTACTGAACAAGAAAGGGCTCTACAAAACTGAATGGATCATCTGAAGGAGACATTCATGGTATGAGCACTACAAGTGGCAGGAACTGAACCCATCAAATCCGCAGAACTGCATCTGAGGCTGTAGCATAATATGAAGTCATCCAGGCATGTGGGGGGCTACCTGAAGGGCCACCTCCTCATGAGGTATGAAACATCTCACACACACTCGGGAATCACTGGTACAATCTGTTGCATCATTGGACCATCAAGTGTATGAATCACAAGCATGAAACAACGAAGTCAAAGGGCAATGATGATTCCCTTTGCTTGATCCGAGGCATCGAACAAGAGTGGAAGTTGGAACTAAGATACACTGTCCTCTAGGCTATTTTTCTACAGTAAATGTGTTTATGTCGACAAAATAAGGCCTGCCATAGGTGAGGCTATGAGGGTCCTCAACCAAGGCATGAGGAAAAATAGTAATGTGAGTGATGGACTGAAACCAGTGAAAATGGGTAAAATGGGACTGAGGGACAAGTAGAAGACGTCTCTCGTCATAGCATAAAGTGCCTGGTTGGCCTAGCAGTGACTGACTCGACTTCGGAGGGGATGGTGGATAGTATGACTTAGGGCCAAAATGGGAAACACTGGATGAATGGTATGCAAATATGGATGGAATACTATGACATGATATAATGGGATGCGAAATAGACTCCTTGGATGCAAAGGTGACTCATCGTGGATGCTCTGAACAAGGGTGACTCGATGACGCCGCCACAGAGAATAGGCCCGGTGGGGACCAAGAAACTTGAGAAAATGATGGTTTCTCATGACGAAAATTGACACATGAGTCAAAAAGCACCAAGGGAAGGTGGTCCCCAAAGTACAAGCGTCGCATGTGAATAAATTCGATTTTGAGAGGCGACAAAGTGACCCTTCTTGTAGAAATGGCTTCTAGGTGAAGTGTCAAATCATCAAAAATGAAGAGAAACCCATTATAGTGCTTGATGAGAGATTTCAAATGGTGCTAATGGTTTGTCAAAATGAGCTATGATTTGGTCCCAATGGGCAACAAAACAACTGGGTGTTTTCCCACCAATTTAATTCATTTGCACATTGAGCTTTGGTGAATTTGGAGAGGAGGAAAAGGCCCTAAATATTGTGGAGATGTTAGTGGAAAAACCAACCATCAGAATCAGGATCTGTAACTTTCAAGCAAGCAGCCTTACTTGTCTAAAGATGGCCTTAATGCTTCTTGGAATGATGGTTCCTGGTGAAGAATTAATGGAAGAGGAAAAGTAGAATGAATTACTAGAGGAGGTCTAGAATCATCCTCACCAATGAAGTCAAACATGGGGACTATGTGGTAAAGGTGGTATGACATAGAGTAGAATATTAGAAGATATGGTATCAAACATCTACGATATGCAAAGTGAATATGGCTCGTTGGAGAGGCCGGTAGGACAAACTATCCAAGGAATGGGAGGATAATCGACCATACCTAGATTCAGTGGGATCTAGGCTAATACTTATGTTAATCAATTGATGAGATGGCTAGGGGAAAACCATCATGCCCCCAAGCATGGGATACTGCTCGCAAACATATGTGATGGAGGGGACTAATCTGGTATGAAAAGGTGGGAATGATACCTGCTAACAGGAGGAGTTTGTGGAGCGCCATTGTGTTCCGAGTGCTCAAGAAAGGGATTCAAGCATAACTTGGCACGAGATCCTCCAAAGGGTGATAAGGAGATGTAGGGGCCTATGTGCCACCCAGTATGCTATGGGAATATTGGGTGTATTTAGAGTGGTGGGCTTCAAACACATTTATTTTTTATATGTCGATACATATTGTGATTATGCATATTTTATATGACGATTGTGGTTTGCCATTTGTTTTGGTTATGGTTGTCTTCTGTGGTATACATGTGATAAATTCCAATCTAGAATATTGTTTGCAATGGTATTTACATAGTTATTTTGGGCTCTAGGAACATGACTAAAAGTTATGGTTTCAAATTCACATACCAACAACTTAATTGGTAGATAATTTCTAAATAGGACTTGGTTATGCACATGATAAACACCATTCAATTGCATGACAAGCAACAAGGAATCTAAACAAACATGAAGATGAAGGATGCGATGTGCAAGGGCATTGACTAACAAACCTATCACTGCATCATATTCATCCTAGTTATTGGTGGTAGATCTAATGCACATGCCATTAGAATGGACTAATGTATGCAAGGGGGTGAAAATGGCCCATGCTGTTTAGGCTAGATTCTTGGAGAAGTGACTCGCACTGTCGACATAACCAATATACAGTGTGGATGATGGATCCATCTGAAAGGTGAAAAAGACAACAAACGAGATGATATAACCTACCTAAATGCATGATAGAAATACATACACACAAATCAATGGGATATGCTATGGGTAAAATTTCTTGAGGTAGAGTGTGTTGCGAGGATTAGGAAGAATTTGGCCTTCGAAATCCTCTAGAATATTTTCCCCCTTACCCAAGTCCTTACGAATGATGTAAGGTCCTAGCAATAATGATGAGTGACAATGACAAAGGATACAATCAACATCATGACGATAAAGGTCATCATTGATGAGAAGATAGTGAGGGGCCTGGTATCAAATACGTCATCAATAATCACGAGTAAGATGGGGGAAAAACTAATGGGTTCAAAAATATGGAAGGAAGTATGCACGATGGTGCATATTGTCCCAAGGGTAATCAGGGGTAGTCATGGCTTCCATGATGTCCTCATCAGAATAGAAGATGGGTGAATGGGAGGAAGATTGACTACATGATGCGGCAACAATACCTGGTGCATCATCCAGAGAAAGAAGTTTCACATACGCATCATCTAAAATGGTAGACGATGAGCTAGTATATGGAAGATCTACCGATGTTGAGACCTGGGCTTTTGATGAGGGAGGTTCGATAGAAGCGTGCGCGAGAACCTCAGAGAGGCTTTCCTACGATGATCTCAAGGATTACGACAGGTAAAGTATATGGATTATGGATTCCGTCATCTCGACATTGGGGGAGGAATCACCCTAGTGGGACCAGAGTCTACTTGTTTTGGTGTATTAATGGTACCAGAATCCACAGGGAGAGGAGTAGATGATCCACTACGAGTGGCCTCAAATTCACGAAGCACATGGAGGCAGTCATGAAATTTGTCGAGATGAGGGAAACGATGGGAATAGTGATCATAATGATCACACAAAGCATAAGGGTGATTTGTGTGCAACGATTTAAGTCTCTTGGATTAATCAGGCAAGGTAACTTGCACCTAAGGTATGCTAGGAAACGTATCGTTGACCAATGGTTTGAGACGAGGAAGCTCGGGATAGTTATTGGTGGCATGCCTAACAACATTACACAAAGCACACAGAGGTGTCAACATTGGAGCCTTGGGAGCTGGAGGTGCTTGGGGAGCCTTATCCTTAGGTTCCTTCTTCTTGGCTTTGCCCCCCTATCCAGATGCTTTCGCAACAAGAGTGGGTTCCTGTTGAGGTTGCATTGGAAATGGAGTAATGATAGGGGTAGTAGGGACTAGTTGAATTAGGGTCAAAGCATGATATGGTATGAGTTGACCAAGTAGAGTGCTCGCTGGGGGATCAATGTACTAGACTGGCATCCCGAAAGTTATATTAGGGAGACTCAACGAAGCCATGACAGGGACATAAAAGATTCCAAGAGGAGGAAATAAGAAAGGTATTTGTCCTATAGGATAATGTCCCAGTCGAATAGTTCCTGGATGGTTAAGACCTAGAGGAAGAGTTCCTGGTGGGAACAAAGGAGAGGCACCCACAAAAGGAGGAGGTCCTGGAGGGGTGGATCTAGATCGCTCGGCTGAAGTTGCAACAACAGGATGCTGTGGAGATGACTGTTGACCAGAGGTACCAAACTTCTTTTGAGTAGCCTATGACGCTTGTAACATGCAAACACTCGATGAGATGGGCTCAGAGATGGGAGGGGGAGGACCAGGGAAAACACCCAACAAGGTGGAATATTTGTAGACACCGGGTGAAACACCAGTGAGAGGGGTGGCAGACTGCTTGCCAGACATCGATGAGATAAATCAGGGGGGGTCAAAGATGATGGATCGTAGTACATCAATTGATCGATAGTGACGATATTCCATTCATGGGGGAAGCACGTCTTGTGGAAAAATGCAGACGTGACGACTGACATGACATAAGTGTAACTATGACCCAATAGAATGTTGTAATCTATAGGGGCATCGATAACCTCAATGTCTACATTAATAGTCTTTCCTGCAAGAGTCACTGGACAATTGTGATACATGACGAGAGGCTGGGAGGGGTGACCGTCCCAAGCATGCAAAGTGATGGTGGATGGGGAAAGTTCAAGTGACTTGACTTACTTCCAAATGGCAGTGGACATCACGCAGGTGGATGCACCTTCATTAATAATGCATCGGGAGATGATGAAATTATGCGGTATGACTAGTATCTGGAAAGCAACTGATGGTGGTAATGGAGGATTTTATAACACATCAACAAGAGAGACAATCAAACGATTGTCTGAAGGATCTACTGTGCCCAAATAAGTTGGTAGATATTTCTTCTGAGATGGGCACGACTCGAGGACCTCCAGCATTGACATGGCGACAGGTGATTGCACCAAGTCATCTACTATATTGTACGTGTGGGAAACTCACTTAGAAGTCGCATTATGGTGCAATGGCCCTTTGGGGATCTTGAGAATGGACTCAGCCTTGGGTCGAGGGATATGTAAGGGACCATTTGGTATCGTAAGAGGCTTAGTAGACTCTTTGGTTTTAGTCTCGGTTGCAAACGAAGTCGATGTCTTGTTGTATTGACGCAACCGAGTTTGCAAGTTGACATCAGAGGTATTGACCCTATCAGAATTCATCATAAGAATCTGGTAGACACCAGGACCATAAGGTTGGGGAGGGTGGGCTTCTTGACCTTACTGAGGTTGAGTAGCAACAAACGCTTGCTGAAGGAAAGGACTTGTAAGCATGACGGGGTGATATGGCGTAGGATTATGAGGCATTGCTGCATGGGTATTTCACCTCTAGAAGGCGCTTGGGCTTCCCACATTTGGCACATCTGAAGTAAGAGGGGACACTCATGAGCGTAATTCCCATGTACACCATAACATGCACAAGGCTTATTTGTACAAATAACCTTATTATGCTTGGGTTGGTTTCCCTATTGCTGGTTGTCGGTGTTAGGTTGATTCCCTTAGGGTTGATTGGGTTAATTACCCTGGTTACCCTTGTTACCCTTTCCCTTATTCCTTTTCATCAAATTTTGGGGATTGGTCGCACTCTATGTGCATACACTTGGCCCTGAGGGGGCAGTGGCTGCTAGGGCTGAGGATGCATGGGAGGCTGGAGCGCTAATGCTTGGGGCTCTAGAGAGGTCGATGGTGCATAGGTGTAAGATGGTGAAGGGGCAATGATCTAGTATACAAGTTGAGCACTATCTGGCCCTAACATCTGCTGATGTGGTTGGGTGGCTACATAAGAAGTGCTTTGTCCTAAATACACGTTACTGGCAGGAGGGGAATAAGTGTTGGAGGAACAAGTTCCCCCCTGCGGATAGCCATAACTCTGCTGAGTATATGGTGAAGGATTTGAAATAGCTCCAATGATATTATCGGCGGCATGAGATGCCCCTGATGCATTAGCACCACCAGGACGAGGGAGGTCTACTATTATGAAACCAACTCACAAAAAGATAGAAAAGATAGATCAACAACTTATAATTCAGCCTCTTTGAGGGGGAAACCTCCTTTACATTACACAAATGAATAATTCTTGGATGATACAAATGACAAGACCTCCTTTCTATATATAGGAGTCTAATGGGTCATAGTATAATCAGAGCCGACATAACAATAATAATGTAAGCGCACAATAATAAAAATAGTGGGCTTCTATGGGGCACAATAATAACAATATGGGGACTATATGGGCACAACATTATAATAAGGGGGTTGTACTAATAACAATAAGGGGTTACACTAGTGGTATAGGGACCTAACATGCCCCTCTCCTTCAAAAAGTGTTGTCCTCAACGCTTGAGTAGTTCTTGTTGATCTTGTATAAAATTATTGTCCTCCCATGTGGAATCTTCAACGGGTAAGTTCTTCCACTTGATGAGATACTTTAAAATTGATCGATTTCGTAGCTGTCATGTTCTTGTTTCTATGTCTGCTCCACGCTCCAATATAATTTTTCCTTCCTCATCATGCTCTGGCAATATTGTTTGAACTGGGATCTTCTGGAACTTTTGAATGAGTGGCCACACTTCTTCGTCCTTTTTCCATTCATCCCTTGCTTCATTTATCCAATCTGGTTGGATAATAGAAATAACACAAAACAATGATTTCACATCCTCATCCTTTCTTGAGAGTGCATCTGCAACAACAATTTTCTTCCCTTTTTTGTAGATGATTTCAAAGTCATAACCCAACATATTTGTGACCCATGTTTTCTGTTCTTCTAAATATAATCTTTGTTCTAAAAATTATTTATGACTATCATGATCCATTTTTACCTTGAAGTGTCTTCCCATTAGGTAAGGTCACCATTTCTTAAGTGCATGTAGTATTTCCAACATTTCCTTCTCATAAATAGCTTGCTTGAGATGTAGCCGTAAAAATACCCAATTTCCTACATCAAAACTTCTTTCATTGCGATGTTGATATGCCTGTTGTTTCACTCAATTTTGCACCAAAGTGGCATTATCCTTTAAAGGTTGGAGAACTTGTTGTTGATGCTCAATGTGATCTTTCACTTCTTGAATCTTTTTCTTCTTGATATGTCCTTCTATCTTGAGAGTTTGAGGAGTCGTAATTTCTTCCAATGCATAACAGGATATGGTTGGATTCATTTCTTGATGCTTGATGTGATCTTTCACATCTTGAACATTTTTATTTTTGATATGTCCTTCTATATTGATATTTTGAGGAGTGGTAATTTTGACCAATGCATTACAAGATATGGTCGGATTCATTTCTTCTTTCTCGATGTGATCTTTCACTTCTTGAACCTTTTTCTTCTTGATATGTCCTTCTATGTTGTGAGTTTGAGGAGTGGTAATTCTTGCCAATGCTTTACAAGATATGGTCAAATTCATTTCTTCTTTCTCTGGGGTTGGTTCCTGGTGTATATCCTCTTCTTTTGATTTTTCTTGATCCTTTTCTTCCTCCTCTTCACAATCTATGTAAAATAATTTCTTCGCAGCACACTTATGACCTTTACTGTATTTGCTATCACAATTGTAACAAAGCCCTTTTTCTCCTTTTTCTTCCAATTTTTGTCATGTAAACCTTGTAGGTTGTGGAAGGCTAGGAGAAAAAACACTTCCATAATTATAGTCATAAGTGGTGGGATTCCTTGTTTCCATACTTTTGCTTTCAATTTTTCTTGCCAACTTGAATGCCTTCTCCAATGAATCAGGTTCCCAAAGACGAACCTCATGTTGAATGCTATCCTTTAAAGTCCCTATGAAGATATCAATCCTTTGCTTCTCTGGAATATCGTTTATCCTTATATTCAATTTTTGAAAGTCCTCAATGTGCTTTCCCAATGAACCCTTTTTTTCGAGATTTATCAATTGGCTAAAGAAGGTGTTACTCTTTGTATGCTTATAATGTGCTATCATTTCTTCCATGAAAATTGACCAAGTGACAAGTGCTTTACAAGAACAAAGCCCTTTATACCATAAAAATTGATTTGGTTCTAATTATAAAGATGCAATATATACCTTTTGTAATAGTTGAACCTCATGTAGATCAAAATATTTCTCCATCTATAGTATCCAATTTACCGGATCTTTGCCATCAAACTTCCTCATATCGTTTTTTCTTGATTTTAGGAGCTTGATCTTGAAATGACTGTAACTCGGTAATTTCAGATCTCAAATTTCTAAAATGGCGTCCTATAGTAGCCTTCTGAGTCCTCTTTCTAACCCAATCTCCTAAGATGGCCTGATTATATAATGTTTCAATAGAGTGAACTTGTACAACATGCCATGTGGCACTGTTTCGACCTTTAGATCTGAAAAATATACACAGAAAACTACAATCTATCCTCTTTCTGTAACTTCTTACGAAATTTCAATTTGTTGCTCAGAGGGAATGTTATGATGATTTTCCCAAGATCACCTGTTTAGAATGTAATTGGGAAGTCTGCAAAAACCCTAACTTCCTTAGATTATGTCTCTGAAAATATAGCGAGAAAAGATCTGAGATTTGGACCCAAGCTTCACCACGATTTCAACTCAAATTGGTTTTAATTTTAGAGTCTAAACCTCTGTAGAAAAAATATTATAGCGAAAATTCCATGAAGGCCTCTTTGCGATGAAATTCTGTAGCTTGCAAAAACCCTATCTTACATAGATCATATCTCCAAAAATATAGCGCGGAAAGATCTGAAATATTGACCCAAGGTTTAGACCGATATCTTCTCAAATGGGTTTTTTTTTAGATTCTGAAACCTTATAGCGAACATTCCACGATGACATGTTTGGAGTAGCTAAACCCTAGAATCCAAAGCTCTGATACCAAATGTTAGGAAACTAGCTCACAAAAAGATAGAAAAGATAGATCAACACCTTATAATTCAGCCTCTTTGAGGGGCAACCTCCTTTACATTACACAAATGAACAATTCTTGGATGATACAAATGACAAGACCTCCTTTCTATATATAGGAGTCTAAGGGGTCATAATATAATCAGAGCTGACATAACAATAATAATGTAAGCGCTTAATAATAACAATAGTGGGCTTCTATGGGGCACAATAATAACAATATGGGGACTACATGGGCACAACAATATAATAAGGGGGTTGTACTTGTTGTAGCTTATATTGTGTTTAAGCTTATTTATCACTTTATTCACAATGTGTGGTTTTATAATCATTGCAGGGGTTCAACCTTAATGAAGCTCTTTTATTTTCTTTGCATCCGCAAAGTCTAAGGGAAATTGAAAGTATTTTATTTATTATACATTGAAATCGCAAAAGAAAGAATTGAAATCGCAAAAGAATCATCCCTAGAGTAGCCAAAGTTACTAAACAAACAAATCAAGTCATTATATAAACAGTTATATGGAGCTAGACCCGATATATATATATATATATATATATATATATATATATATATATATATATATATATATATATATATATATATATATATATATATATATATATATATAGTTATAAGTGCATATCGAAACGAGAAAGAAATAAAGAATACATCGGATTTACAAAGGAAACAAATGTTAAAGTGTTAACACTGGACCTGAAATACTATAAGTTGTGTTTTATAAAGTTCAGCGGGTCCATGGCTATATATATGTATATGGATCTGCCATTGCGATTTGTGATGGCAGACCTGAAACATACATATGTTATGTTTTATAAGCCTTGGTGGGTCCACGATATCGCATAACTCTTAATATATATATGTGTGGCTATGCCGATTGTGATATGGGTGGGCCAGACCCGAAATGATATATAATGTGTTTAATAACTCTGATGGGTCTATAAAGTGCCTTATGTATATGTTCACAGCGCCGATTGCAATTTACGATTGGGTTTCGGACCCGATATTATATATAGCATATTTTATACTTCTAGCGAGTCCGCGGAGCAATGGGTGTTAGTTCAATCACCGATTGCGATTTGCGATAATTTTTTTGGATTCGATGGATTTATTAAATTGGGCTAATTTCTTTCAGTTCTGCTTTACATGTTTTGCATCGATTTTTTTGTGTAAACGAAAAATTAGTGTTAAAGCCGAATCCGAAGAAAAGGTGGATTTAAAGTTACAAGTGAGATTTCGGGCGGAGCAAAAATGGTAAGTGGTTTTTATTGGAACTCACCCAATCCCACTTATCATTCAACACGTAGCAGCAAGGTGGAGAGAGGAAACCTGCCATTTTGTGTGGGTATTCTCCGGGCTTATGTCCCACCCGAAACCTTTACAGACCGTCTGATCTGAAAAGCACATATCTACGGTGGGGATGTATTGGCGGAAAGGTATACCTCGAAAACTGTGTGGAGCCCATATTGAAAGTGGAAAAAACATTTTTTATAATATATTTTCATTATAAAAGGTTTATAATAGAAAAGCGCAGATATAAAGGATGTACGCATAATTCCAACACTTCCATAGTTATGCGGCCTAAGGGTGCATAAGTTAAGTTTTACAGTGACTATCGAGCCAATTGCGATTTACGATGCAAGTGAACGGAGTGCTGAATGGGCAGATTTGACAGGTTTATAAAGTAGGATTAACTCTTTTGAGTTTCGTATTAATCAAAGGTTCGCGTTAATTTCGCTGTGTAAAGTGGACAATCAGGGTTAGAGCCGAAGCTGAAGAGAAAGACAATCCGGTATGTTTCTTTGCATTTTGGCCAATCAGAATGCCCATGTAATCCCAGGATTACACAAACTAAATGCATTTCATTACGGCTAAAATGAATTAAGCATAATTAGGGCATTTACAGAGGAATTCGGCAGCGGGTCAACAGAGTAAGCCAACAATTATCAACCCCTTCTGAATCTAGTTATGTTCTTGTTATTTCATGTTCTTTGAGGTGTCTTTTACCCTCTGTAAAATTCTGTAATGGTTTTTACTTCATATTGTTAGAAAAGAAGTTAGAGAATTTGGGCAGTTTTAGAAATCAACAACTGTTCCACAATGTATAAAAAGAGGAAAATTTGCTAAGAAAGGGTTGGAATTTTGGAGAACCTGGAGACTAGGCCACTGAACTCCTGATATCATCACTGATTAATGAAAGAATCAGAAGTTTCCATGAGTTGTTGCATATAATTTTGTAAGCTTCTCTGTCATGTGTCATGCTATGTTTTCTTATTTTCAAGTATAATAATGAAGCTGCAGGTCTTTATTTGCTTATGTAGATAAAGTTAAAATTCCTTAGAAGAGCGCTCCTATACTTGAACTCCTCACTTCCTTTCTAAGTTATAGATAATAGTTTCTGTGAAATACCAGCATATTTTCTATGATGTAGTTCTCATTATCATAGTTCCTCTAAGTTACAGATAGTAGTTTCTATGAAAGATCAGCATATTATCTTTAACTTCTCCTTCAAGCATTCTTCATTCATCATTTATATCTAGCAACAAATGGCATTCTGAGATGTTCTGGTCATACATGTATTAAGGGTTAAAGACCAAGTTCTCTAGGTCCTTCATTTGAGGACACAACAAACAATAAAGTGACAAAGAAGTGACAATAAATAATATTTATTAATGTCTTAAGCACAATTTCTCTACAGCCAAGAAATTGGCTTCTTAAGGAACAACATTAATTGGCATCATTGCTAGGGAGAGAAGATAAGAACAATTTTCCCTGGGTTTTCATGGTTTCCCTCTGGTTGTTCAGTGAGGAGGAAATATTTGGCTATTTTGCATAAAAGAAATTGAATAAGAGCACTTTTATTAAGTTTGAATCTAATCCTTGAGAGTGACAAGTTTCAGCAATTGGTTGTACATTTACACCTGTGATTTTCACTTACAATATTGATTGGTGACTCCACTGTACTTTGAAGTTTTCTTTTCTGGGTTGTAATGGCTCTCCCTACATTCTTAGTCCATAAATTTGATCCATTTGATTTTACTGGGATCACCGAATATCCTCATGATATGCCTACATTTTATGTCCGGGATGAGTATCTTCCAAAATTCAGTAGAAAGGAATATGAAGATCTAGCTCAGCATCTCCAAGAGTTTCATGACTACATGGAGCACCAGGGCATCGTTCATGAAGATGTTAAGATGAATTTGTTTATGTTTTTTTTGGACCTAGAAGCTAGGGATTGGTTCAGGTCTCTGCCTTGTTCAAGCATTTCATCTTTGAAATATTTCCATTTAGTATTCAATTCTTCTTGTAGAGTTTATTATCCACACAAGTTTCTTTTTTAAAATTGTTGTGAATATTACGATTTTAAAGAAACTTTAAAAGCTCAAGATAATCTTGTTGATGACACTGATGATCTTGTTGATAATATATAAAGCATTCAGAGAGATTATAGCTAGATTAACTATAAGCAAGCCTCTGAAAGCGAGGAACTATCATTCTCTCAAAATGATGCAGAGAAGTTTATAAAGCATGCCTCTTCAATAATCTCCCAAGTAGAGAATTGGTTGACTATGTCCCAAGCAGATCTAACATAATTTTCTCAAAATGATGTGGAGAAGTTTATAATACATTTCTCTCCAATGATCTCCCAAGAAGATAATTGGTTGACTTTGTTCCAAGCAAATCAAGAGAGTGCTCAGATGGAGGAAAGTTCAAACATGCATCAAGAATCTCTGCTCAACAATCGAGAAGAAGAAGAAATAATTAAGTTGCAAATAAATCCCCAAAGTTACTATTTTGTTAAATTTGGTGATCCTCCTATCTATAATGAAAGTGGTTTAAATGGGGAACAGGATGAAGCTTTTCAAGTTCATGAGTTGGTTGTTGAACCTATAGGAAGAAACCAACAAGTGGGATATGTTGGACAGAAATATATTGAGCCATCTATTATAGCAAAAGAGGTTATCTTATGTAAGGAGAAAGATGATAAAGAGATGGTATATCAGTGCATTGAAGAACATAAGGATGCCCATGGATCATAGGTAAATAATCTATTTGAAGTTGATCGTATGTCATATATTGATGTGAAAAAAATTCTTTTTCTTCCTAAGTTTAGAATTACAAATTGTTTTCAATCAAAGCTTAGAGATGAAAAGTGGAGACACGAAAGTGACATAGATCATTTTATTAAAGATGTTGTTGATTGTTCTGTTAAGCATATTATCCGAACAGAAGGTATATTTGGGCAAGAACCTTCATACATAGAGAATTTCTTTTTTGGAGCTGATTAGGACCATATTTTTTCTTATACTTTTGAAGATCCTGTGGCAGATTACATCGAAGAATTTATCAGTAGTCTACACATATCATTTTGTGGATCTTCTAATTTTTGTTGTGAGCTACCTTTATGGATATTTTATTTCTCATTTAGGATGAATTGTATTTTTAAAATTCACTGGCAGAATGGTTCAATATTATGCACTCAAATGCTAATCTGGTATCATTGGAAGATTGACTTCACTTGATGAAGATCAACCATGTGCATATGTAGGAACTTGTACATAAATAAGCTCAGTTGTTGAGCATTTGGTTTCCAGTTGTAGTTCTTCAGTTTAATCATTTGTTGATGAATAAGGGTGACTTTCATAGTTGGAAACTGGTTTGCAGAGGTTTCAGACTTCAAGAGTGTCAAGTTTCAGTTTTTCAAATTTCAGGGTTTTCACAGTTTTGGACTCCATGCCCAACTAGGGCTACTGATCTATGATTGCCAATGTTTTGCTATAAAAGTGCAAGCATCTTATCACTACAGATATTGGTGTGGATCACAATACAAAATTTTCACACAGTTAAGATTGGAGAAGCAATATATGACTCCATGCCCAATGGATAAGACACTAATCTATGGTTCTTAGTGCTTCTGTGGCAAAAGCACTATCCCCAGTTGGAGCCAGATGTTGTAGCTTATATTGTGTTTAAGCTTATTTATCACTTTATTCACAATGTGTGGTTTTAAAATCATTGCAGGGGTTCAACCTTAATGAAGCTCTTTCATTTTCTTTACATCCGCAGAGTCTAAGGGAAATGAAGTATTTTGTTTATTATACATTGAAATCGTAAAAGAAAGAATTGTAAAAGAATCAGCCCCAAAGTAGCCAAATTTACTATACCAACAAATCATGTCATTATATAAACGGATATATGGAGCTAGACCCGATATATATATATATATATCTATATATATATATATATATATATATATATATATATATATATATATATATATATATATATATATATATATATATATATATATATATTAAGTGCATATTGAAACGAGAAAGAAATAAAGGAATACATTGGATTTACAAAGGAAACAAGTGTTAAAGTGTTAACATCGGACCCGAAATACTATAAGTTGTGTTTTATAAAGTTTGGCGGGTCCGCAGTTATATATATGTATATGGATCTGCCGATTGCGATTTGTGATGGCAGACCTGAAACATATATATGTTATGTTTTATAAGCCTTGGTGGGTCCGCGATATCACATAAATCTTTATATATATATATATATATATATATATATATATATATATATCTGTGTGTGTGTGTGTGGCTATGCCGATTGCAATATGGGTGGGCCGGACCCGAAATGATATATAATGTGTTTAATAAATCTGGTGGATCCGTAAAGCGCCTTATGTATATGTTCACAGCGCTGATTGCGATTTGCGATAAAGTTTTTGGATTCAATAGATTTATTAAGTTGGGTTAATTCCTTTCAGTTCCACTTTGCATGTTTTGCGTCAATTTTGCTGTGTAAATGAAAAATTAGTGTTAAAGTTGAATCCGAAGAAAAGGCGGATTTAAAGTTACAAGTGGGATTTCTGGCGGAGCAAAAATGGTAAGTGGTTTTTATTGGAACTTACCCGATTCCACTTATCATTCAACACATAGCAGCCAAGTGGAGAGAGGAAACCTACCATTTCGAGTGGGTATTCTCTAGGCTTATGTCCCACCCGAAACCTTTAGAGATCGTCTGATCTAAAAAACATAGATCTACAGTGGGGATGTATTGGCGGAAATGTATACCTCGAAAACTGTGTGGAGCCCATATTGAAAGCGGAAAAAGCATGTTTTATAATATATTTTCATTATAAAAGGTTTACAATAGAAAAGCGTAGATATAAAGGATTTACGCATAAGTCCAACACTTCCATAGTTATGTGGCCTAAGGGTGCATAAGTTAAGTTTTACAGTGCTTATTGGGTCGATTGCGATTTGTGATGGAAGTCAATGGAGCGCTAAACGGGCGAATTTGACAGGTTTATAAAGTAGGATTAACTCTTTTGAGTTCCGTATTAATCAAAGGTTTGCGTTAATTTCGCTGTGTAAAGTGGAAAATCAGGGTTAGAGCCGAAGCTGAGAGAGAAAGACAATCTAGTATGTTTCTTTGCATTTTGGTGAATCAAAATGCCCATGTAAGCCCAGGATTACACAAACTAAATGCACTTCATTACAGCTAAAACGAATTAAGCATCATTAGGGCATTTATGGAGGAATTCGGCAGCTGATCAATAGAGAAAACCAATAGTTATCATCCCCTTCTAAATCCAGTTATGTTCTTGTTATTTCATGTTCTTTAAGGTGTATTTTACCCTCTGTAAAATTCTGTAATAGTTTTTACTTCATATAGTTAGAAAATCAGTTAGAGAATTTAGGCAGTTTCAGAAATCAACAATTGTTCCACAATGTATAAAAAGAGGAAAATTTACTAAGAAAGGGTCGGAATTTTGGAGAACCTAGAGACTAGGCCTTTGAATTCCTGATATCATCGTTGATTAATGAAATAATTAGAAGTTTCCATGAGTTGTTGCATATAATTTTGTAAGCTTCTCTATCATATGTCATGCTATGTTTTCTTCTTTTCAAGTATAGTAATGAAGCTGAAGGTCTTTATTTGCTTATGTAGATAATGTTAAAATTCCTTAAAAGAGCACTCTTATACTTGAAGTCCTCACTTCCTTTCTAAGTTATAGATAATAGTTTCTGCGAAAGACCATCATATTGTCTATGATTCAGTTCTCATTATCATAGTTCCTCTAAGTTACAGATAGTAGTTTCTGTGAAAGATCAACATATTATCTTTAACTTCTCCTTCAAGCATTCCTCATTCATCATTTATATCTAGTAACAAATGGCATTTTGAGATTTTCTGGTCATACATGTATTAAGGGTTAAAGACCAAGTTCTTCAGGTCCTTCATTTGAGGACACAACAAACAATAAAGTGACAAAGAAGTGACAGTAAATAATATTTATTAATGTCTTAAGCACAATTTCTCTACAGCCAGGAAATTGGTTTCTTAAGGAACAAAAATACTAATAACAATAAGGGGTTACACCAGTAGTATAGGGACCTAACATTTGGTATAACGGTATATACATAACTAGATTGAGCATAAATCAAGTCATATCGCAGGGCATTCTGGAGAGCTTCTTCCTCTGTCTGAGGAAATTGAGACGTGACATCTCTGGCAATGGGTGCTAAAAGAGTCCTAAGAAACCAATAGAGGTAGACACGGTCTTCGAAGGAAGGAGCATGACACATTCTCGTCCTTCTACGCCATTCTTGGAAATGATCTAAAAGACGGGTGGCAGAGGACTGACGAAATTGGTCAAGAGCTCCGTACCGGTGTCGTATCGGAGGGGTAAATGAAAATATTAAATGAACACTTTAGCAAGCGTCAGAAAAGTGGAATGAGAAGTGGTAGGCTGGTCAACATACCACTTCGCAGCATCTCCAGTGAGCGTACGTTGGAACAACTGAAAACGAATGGAGTCATCGGTGATGGAATTGGATGAACACCACATGTGGAAGGAGCAGACATGATTGGTGGGGTCCTCTCCATAATTACTCTCAAACTTGGGAATTTCTGAGGGAAGCTTAGTCATCATAGCTGGCCAACCAGCATCATGGTGTATAGGGTCATTAATTAACTAGATAAAATTTGAGAGACTTAACCTAGCCATGAAAGGTACCAAAGGAGTTTTCAGAATGGTTCCGCTAGATGTGACTACCATGGTAGACCCGGAGCCACCACTAGGTTGGTTTCCTGTGCCTGCAATGGGTCCTGACATGATGACGACATGCGGTGAAGGAGGCTCAAAATCATATGAGGAATCAGATGAGACAGAAGAAGAGTCAGTATGGGAACTCGGGGAGGACTAACTCGAACCCTGCGGGGAGGAGTAATACACCCAAGTGGAAACTGGGGATGAAAGCCTAAGATTCTTTGTGACAAATGCCTTGGTGGCGCTATGGTTGTACAACACAAGTGACACAGAAATGGTTAAGGGAGATAAACAAAATGTCTTTGTCTCTGTTTGGGGAGATAAATTAGTTAAGTTAAGTCTTGGCTTAGTGATGTAAACCAAGTTCCCTTCGCTTGAGGTATGCTTCTGTGTGCAAGTGTGTTTATTAATTAATCCCAGATCGTGTTTAAAACAAGAAAAAGATTTCTGAAATACCGTAAATGAACTAAAGGTAAATCAACTATCTAAACCCCACCTAAACTGGGTTTGCAAACATTGTGCTGGTTGGTGGAGAAATCAATTGAATACACACAAAAAAGGCCAAGATATCTAAGCATCAATGTGACTAGGATCAAATGACACTATGCTGCTAGAAAGTGGTGCAGCAACAACAAAAAGCCAGTGAGGAAAATCGTTGCAAAAGATAGGGAGATGGGTGTGAAACCTAGGGAAAGCAGTGGCACCCTAAGGCAAATGACCAAACAAGGTTCAAGAGGGAACTTTGGATGGAAACAACCTATCTTTGAAGATCTAAAAAAGGAAGGTATAGATCTAGAATATATAGCTGAAAGCTCTGCAAAAGCTCAAAATTCTTACTTAGCTAAACTCCTCCTATAAAGGTGGAAGCGATCTAGAAGCTCTAAGGGGCTAATTTCCACTTCGACGAGTGAAACATAGTAGATCAAGGCCTAAGTAGGATAAGACAGTGATCAACCAACCCAGTAGACTGCTCTCAGCAAAACCTAGAAAAAGATCAGAAAAATTCCCAAAAACCCTAAAATCGCAGGTACTAACCTGATTCAGGGGATATCACACTTCTTAGGCCAGAAAGTGTGTTTTGGACCTCCAGATCGCAAGTTTGGGGCAAAAAAGTGTGATTCTACTCCTCAATTCTCAGGTGGCAAGTTGGGAAAACTTTTTCATCTCTATTGCGGCTGGTTTGCGTGACCTGTGGAAATAACCAAAAAACTTGCGAAAGTTAGAAATTTGACTAATCTAGGGTTAGAATGCTAGTAAACAACATTAAGAGATTGAAAAAATAAAAGCCATATGATGAAAACAAAAGGTCACCCAGGTTTCTGAATCAGAATTAAAAAAGCAGTGGAGTTGCCATTTGTTGGTGACAATTAGAAATTCCCCAGTGGAGTCACCATTCATTTTGTAGTGTTCTTCTCAAAGGTGTACAAAAATAAAGCACTTTAGATTCTGGATGAAAAATAACCTAACAGTAAAAGTGGTTGTTAAACAGTGTGGATCTGCATCAAATGATAGAAACAACACCTGCCAAAACCCTAATCTATGCAACATAAATAGTTAAACAAAAAAACGGAATAAGAAAATAAGCACAAGTAACTACAATAATCCAATGGAAACCATATATATAAAGAATTTTTTTATTAGATGACACTTGTGAAGGGAACAAATAATTTTACCAATCTCCTTCTATGGGATGGGTTCTTGGATATCCTCAATGTCTTCATCTTTTGTAAAGTCTCTCTCCTCTATTATGTATAAAACCCAACAAACAAAATGTTTGAGCTCAATGAGATCTCAAATGGAAAAGAAAATGGTGTGCGACAATGATAATAATCAGAGCTGCAACAGTGAGTGCAACAATGAAAATGATCGAAAGTGAAGGATGGATGTAAAACCCTCCAATTTATAACAAAATATTAGGTTATTCTCGAATAATGGAAAATAATCAAATATTATTAACCAAATTATCAAATTATGTTTGGAATATTTTATTATAGTTGGTTGGAGGGAAAACGTATTTAAATCTGTTAAATACTTTTATTTAGAAATAATAAATAAATAAATGATTTATTTATCATCTCAAGGAATGTGGTTAAGGAATAATAAACAAATAATGATTTGTTTAAGTATTCCTAGAGGATTTAGTCAAACTTGACAAGGAATAATAACTAAATAATGATTAATTAATTATTCCTAGAGAAAAATAAGAAAAATAATGATTTATCTAATTATTTCTCATGATTGGGTCAAATATGACAAGGAATATTAGTTAAAAATGGTTTAATTAATTATTCCTAGAAGATAATTAAATAATATATAATGATTTATTTAATTATTCTTCACGGGTTAACCAGAAATAACTTAACAAATGTGGTTTATTAAGTAATTTCTTATAGTGAAAGCAATTTTACTATGGTAAAATTGGCCCTACATGGTGTACTTCGATCCATCTAGTAGGTTATGGCTAGATGATCAATTTTTTGGTGATAACACTTTCTATCACTCTCAAGTAGTGTCCTGCTCACCACAAGGTTTTTTCCACTGGAATTTCTCTCCCATCGGTGATGTATGATAATTATTGTCTTTCTCTCCCGTAGTAATATCAATTGATCCAGAGTTTGGGCATTTATCTCCTACTCATTCTACTAATTCTAGAGTATGAATCTATAGTTTTTTATTCTTCTTCTTCCTCTCTCTCCTTCTCTCCCAAAAGTTCAAATAGAAGATGAAACCCCTCCCTTGGAATTTTTTGTCTTTTGTTATTCCTCTTTCCTTGGAATGTAACTAACTAATTTCTTCTCTGACTGTTGGGGTTCAGTTCTACCAGACAACTTTTATTTATTCCTCAAAATATCCTACACTATTTCATTAATCATTCATAAAAATAAATAAGATTAAATATTTTCTATGGATAAATTTAAACATTTAATCTCAAATGTTAAACAAAATTGTTAACTACGGTCCAACGTAACCATTATCTAACTCAACAGAGTCATACCAAAATAGTTTTATAACTGGTGATATTTCACTCCTCGTCTAGCACATCCCGTTAACACTGCATGGAAGTGTAGCCCAAGGTGTCAGCCTAGCTAGCGATGAACCAAGATGCCCAGGAAAATACATCAATATACCAGTTAATACACCTAGTGAAATCACCACACAATCTAGTTTTGACTACCGCACTTGGTGTTTTCCACCTTCTAAGATCCAATGACCCCTTATTTCCTAGTGACCAACATCCTGAGCTACTACCACTCCCCAACAAGAAACAATCTAGGAATTTTTGTAATATATTAACCTGATAATGTAATCCCTCCATCTCTTCTATGACTGGGAAAGTAAGGACTCACAGGGTTTCTCACTAACCCCCAATAAAACAACATACACACTTCAGACCCCTGCAACAAGCGACCAATGCCATACAAGCTTAGAAAAATTCCAAAGGAACCTGCCACCTTCTCTAAGACATGCATCCCTAGGAAAAAGCTCTATAAGAGGGTACAACATACCTCATCCAAACCCCCACCCATTCCCAACTTTAGAACCACTTGTATTTCTTATTGGTAACTAGAACCTAAAGTAACTAGTAATATGGCCAACCCAAGAACTAAGACATAAATTTAATAAGCCAAGTCATCAAAATATTTTTTTTACAAGAAACAATTGATGTGAAGTGCTCCTATGTAGAGCTAGACACTTTCATAACCATAATTGGTCTTTGCTCGACCCCTATGAGTAATAATTGGTGAGGTTGTTGTAGCAAAGGCCCCTCGTTGCATCCCGAGCCCACACCACCAAAGTCTGTAATGAAAACTAGAAACCACAACTTGGGTTTGGCAAAAATTCATGGCCACTTATAGTAGGCAAGGAGTAAGGTATGGCTGTGAAAGGGAGCCACATTGTGTTGCATACCAAACCCAATTTCTCGTAACCTTCATGCCCATGTACAAACTAAATAACCACAACTAGTTACACCAACCCACATGATTTAAAAGAGACCCCTATTTTCGAAATTTCTCCAACGTGGGTCGTCCACCTTCTACATGCTCTCCTACATTAATACGAATGCCAAGTGGAGTGAGGAGGTGGCCCCCCTCCACAATTAAACCTTGGTTCTTTGGAACCCCCATCGGGGAATCTTTATCACTATCCACGAGCCTATCCAATTGGTTCAACTTGACTTGACACATAGGGGGTGACTAATTGGAGATTAAATTTGGATCCAGATCTTTGATACCCCAACTGGAAATCAAATATACCAGTTTGTTCCCTGATCTACGAGTGTGTGATGTAATTACATATGGAAATGATAACGTGAACTCTTGGATGCATGATATCATATGGTTCAATCACCACCTACATATGACTTTCGATATCAACATTCCATTAATCAACCTTTGTACCACATTGATATCCATCTGTGAGTCTCTTGTTATTTGAATCCTGGAAATGCCCTTATTCCTAGAAAATAGAAACCCTCTTTTAATGGTTGTAAATTTTGCTACATTACTTGTAGTAGAACCACATGATGTCAAAAAAAGACAATTGGCTGACCCTTATCTTCGCTTAGAATACCCCCATATCTTGCACGACCTAGGTTTCCTTTGGAGGCCATATGAAAATTTAATTTGACAAGCCTTCTGGGGGAGGATGAAGCCAATTGGTGAAGAGGAGGGAGCCTTGCCACCCAATGTTATCAATAACTATTGACAATCCGGTGATATCCCCAACTCATGTAGAGTCCGAGTCTCATCTCCTTCGACTTTCCAATCCTCCTCAGACCATTACTCCATAAAGATTGTTTCCATGAAATTTCACAACATGGTATGCCAAACAAAATTAACTGACGTACATTTATATTTGAAGATAATTCTATAACTTTCTTTCCAAATATTACAAACTAGAAAGCCTAAGATTAGAAACCAGACATGCTCGACTATTGGGTTCTTGAACAAGGACAATGGCCAAGCTTCTATGATTTCCTAAAGGCTATTGGGAGAGTGGACAAGGTAACCAAAAAAAGTTATAACCTTATCCAAAATATCCCCTACTATCTCATAAGTATTCATTAGGTGTTCCATAGATTCCTCGCATCACTGGAAAATAGGACAGTAGGATGGACCAATAGATTCTTTCCTTTGGAGATGATCCCAAGATAGAATTCTTCAATGACATATGATCCATAAGAAGTGAGTGACCTTTGGCCACTATTTCATTTCCCAAATATTCCTCCAGAGTGTAGGTTTTATCCTCGTACAGAAATTACATGCATACAAATTCTAAAAAAAGGGAAATAAACAATGGCGTGAGAATAAAACATAAAATAGATATACACAAATATTTTCCCTTGGATCCCAAAGCCGGGACTGCCAGATTGATTTTTCATTATGTTCCTTTCAATGTTACAATACATATATATACATGTCGAAGCATCCATAAACCCCAATCCATTAACCCTGGATTAGAACATAACCATAGTTCCCTTGACCGAATCTACAAAATACCATGGACAGAAAACCATCATGCTCAAAAAACCATGTGCGAAATGCATGCAAAAACCATAAGTATGTCCGCCCACCTAATATAGGGTCCAATTTATTTTTTTCCTGAGGAACTGACTCAGATCCCATGCAAGGGGGCTACCGCCCCTGCATACCCCTGACATGGGGGGCAACTGCCCCCTATGACCCCCCTCCGTGCGTGGGATATTTGTGGAAATAATATAACACAACCCAACATTCTACCACTTGTTGTTTTATTTCCACTGGGGACGACAAAAGAGCTTAGTCATTGATCCAGCCTTGCAATGCCCATTGTTTCTCTACACCAAGAGAATTTCTTAGTGCTCACAAACTTTGTCAATGCATCTACAGTATTCTTCAAAGTGTCCACATTTACCAACAACACCTTTTTGTCCTCAACCATATCCCTCACAAAGTGATACTGAACATCAAGGTTCTTTTCCTTTGAATGATAAGCAAGGTTCTTTGCCAAGAAAATTTCACTTTGGTAAGATAATTGCACTTTTGTTGTCACAGTCTATCCTTATAGCTCACTGTAATAACCCCATACTTGAACACAATCTTTGCAACGAAATGACTTCCTTGCTTGCATGAGTGGATGTGATGTATTCTACCTCTATAGTTGAAAGTGCCACTATAGACTGTCTCTTACTCGTTCAATTGAATGCACCTCCAAATAGGTTAAATACATACCCACTTTTAGATCTTTTCTGATACAGATCTCCAGCCCAGTCTGCATCAAAAAAGTCACAGATGTCCAAAACTCTATCCAATCCTGGTCTTCCTTGGTAGCAAAACCATAATCACTAGTTCCATGAAAATACTTGAAAACCTGCTTCACTATTGTCTAATGCTCCTTCCCTAGTTTTGACATAAACCTCCTCAATACTCCCACTGCATGTGTAATGTATGGTCTGTAGAAATTTCCACTGTAGATCACCTGATAATGCAATATACTAAAGCAAAATAATTGATCTACTTCTACAAACAAACTTGCTGAAGCTTAATCGATTTTGAGCAGATCAAATAGAACACATATAACATAGAATGAGAAATCAATCACACATGAACACAGAAGAATACTCTGGGGAAAGCCTCAGCTAAAAACCCCACTATCTGTATTATCATACAAGTGGAAATATCTTAGGATTACACAAAGCTTTAGCTCACAAGCATCCAGCTCTCAGTACAATCCCTCATTGCTCTCATAGACAGAATAGACAACACATATGCCTTCCTTCAATTCTCCAAGCCTCCTATTTCCTTGCGCAGTTTCTCTTGGGTCCTCCAACTGCAACCTATGTGATTCTCACCTCACACACAAAACTGACCTCTGAAATAACTGCGCAATCCTAAAGGAGTTAATTCCTTCTGCATGGATGAGTTTCCTATATAGGAAAATTCCTCCAATTGATAGTACACTGTCCCTTCCTTTGATCTCAACTGGGTCTCTGTTTGAACTGACATGCATGAGTTATTTATGAGAGAATATTCAGTTATCTGAAGTACACTAGTTGCATGCATGCATGCATTGACTAACTGAACTCACAATTAGTTCCACAAACTATTGGAACTAATCTAACTGGACTTAACTCAGTTAACTAAGCTAACTAATTACAACTCAAAGTACAACTCATCCTGATCTCCTTAATTAAGGGATAACTTCTTCAATCAAAGGGATAACTGTTACATGTCTTCACATAGATTTCATGTTCGATTTTCTCCAACTAATTATCTCAAGATGAATTAATTAATTATTTTTCAAACAGCTGTTGATACTGAATTCGAATTTTAATTCACAATTTTAATTCGGGGACTAATTAAAATTGGAATCTATTCCGAAATGCTATTTATAGCAATGCTATTTTTAGCATTTCTATTTTATCATTCCTTGTTGCTATTTCCAACACCAGTACCTAAAATTCTATTTATAGCAATGCTATTTATAGCATTTCTATTTTTAGCATTTTTTGTTGCTATTTTCAACATGGTCCAGTACAAACCATTGCATACATTAGGCTACCAATTGCACTTGCATATGGAACACCGGACATGTTCTCTTCCTCTTCTTGTGTCTTGGGACACTGTTCAATAGATAACTTTACACCTACATGAATAGGAACCTTCACCGGTTTACTATCCTGCATATTAAACCTCTGTAGTATTTTCTCGACATACTTCCTCTGGTTTAACCAGAGCTTCCTCTTTGCCTGACCTTGTTTAATTTCCATGCCCAAAATATAGTTTACAGCACCAAGTTCTTTCATGTAAAATTTGGAGGACAATTGGGTCTTCAAATCCTGGATAATTTCTTTGTCATTTCAAACTAGCAACATATCATCCACATACAAGACCAGATAAATAACATGACCACCAATTAATGTAAACACACAATGATCTTCTTTGCTTCTAGTAAAACCAAGTCCTCGTATGAACGTATCAAATTTATGATACCACATCCTTGGTGTCTATTTTAACTCATACATAGACTTTTTAAACTTGCATATTAGTTATTTCTTACCCTTCACCACAAAGCCTTTAGGTTGCTTCATATAGATCTCTTCTTCCAGATCTCAGTGAACAAATGTTGTCTTCACATTTGTCTGTTCTACCTAAAAATCAAAAGCAGCAACAAAAGATAAAAGTAATCTAATAGAAGCTGCCTTGGAAACAGGAGAAAAAATATCACCAAAATCAATTCCCAACACTTGGGAATAACCTTTTGATACCAAGCGAGTTTGTATTTCTCCACCTTTCCTTATGCATTCATATTCTTCTTAAACACCCATTTGTTGCCAATGGGTTTCCTTCCAGCCAACAAATCCACCAAATCCCAAGCTTCATTTTTGTGCAAAGATGCCATTTCATCAACCATGGCTTCTTTCCAGAGTTTTCCATCCTCTGAATCCACTGCTTCCCTCATAGTTCTGGGATCATCATCAGCAATAGATAAAGAAAAATTTGAATAGAAAGCATATGGACTATACCTTTCTGGCTGCCTTCTTTCTCAAACTGATCTTCTCACAACCGAAGTTTGTGGCTCTTCATCTTTTGATTCCTCTTCTGATGTAGACTTTGATTCTTCCTCCTTTAGCTCAAACTCTATGTTCTCAGGTTCCTTTGGTAGGACTTCATGTTTAATAACATATTTCACCTCTCTCGACACCACATTTCAGCTATACATAACCTTCCTTGTTTTTGGGTTCCAAAGCTTATAACCTTTTAAACCATCCTTATACCAAATAAAGATGCAATTTTCAGATTTACTATCAAACTTTGTTCTTTTCTCTTTTGGAAGATGTACATATGCATCACATCCAAATACCCTCAAATGTGAAAGAGAAGGGCTCTTACTAGTCCACACCTCTCGTGGAGATTTATCCTCCAACGCTGATGAAGGTGATCTATTGACCAGGTAACATGTAGTCTCCACTGCCTCTTCCTAGAATTCTTGTCCTAACCGCACACCATTGAGCATGCTTCTTGCCTTTTCCATCAACATCTTGTTCATTATTTCTGCAACTCCATTTTGTTGAGGTGTGTATGGATTAGTCTTCTTCCATGCTATACCACACTTCTTACAGAACTCTTCAAATTTCTTATTGCAAAACTCTCCACCGTTATCTGTCCTTGACACCTTTATCTTCTTCTCTATCTGGTTTTCCACCAGAGCCTTAATTCTTTGAACCTGTCAAAGAATTCAGATTTATTCCTGAGGAAATATATCCATGTATTCCTTGAGAAGTCATCTATAAATGATACATACTACATAGACTTACTCAGTGATGGAACCGACACAGGTCCAAACACATCATTGTGCACAAGCTCTAACATCCATTTCGCCCTCTTAGCACCAGAGGGGAAACTCACCTGATTCTACTTCCCATATACACAATTTTCATAGAAATCAAAATCCAGATAGAAATTAGACATACCTTCTATCATACCATTACCATGAAGTATTTGAAGGTCCTTCTCTCCAATATGTCTAAGACTTTGATGCCATAGCATGGTATTTTCTCCAGAGACCACTAGATTTTCTTCTCCACTTTTAGGAACAATAAAACTGTTGCACCCATCAATAACAATTTTACCTTAAAGCTTGTGCAGGTATATTTCTCGAACATTATTGTTACACCTGCATCATCCAACTTGCTTACAGAAATCATATTTATAGCCAATGCAGGAATATGTAGAACAACCGGAAGTGTTCTAATCCTTCCACCTTGCAACATCAACTTGAATTTTATGCGACCAACGATTCTAGCATTCCTGTCATCCCCTAAGAATCCATCACAACCATCATATTTATCATACTCGTAGAACCACTCTCTATGTGGAGTGAAGTGAAAGGATGCACCTAAGCCAATCAACCATGCCTCATGATCTACATGTGTACTTGAAGAAGAAGCCAAGTACACATCCCCACCTTCATCTGAGGTGGTTTTTGCCTCTATAGAAGGAGCATCATCAGATCCATTTCCTTTCTTAGGAGCTTTAGATTTACAATCCCTTTTGAAGTTCCCTTCCTTTCCACATTTCCAGCACACCTTTACAAGTTTTCCTGGAGATTTATATCTCCCTCTAGATTTAGATCTCCCACTCAAGGACTTATTTTTGTTTATGTTTCGGGACCATCCTTGTACAGATAAGGCATCACCATTCTAGCCCTCCATATTTTTTGTCTCATATCCTCCAACAACAAGGATGAGACTATTTCATCAAACTACAAGGCAGTTTCATTGCTACCTATTGCAACAACCAGACTATCCCAAGAATCTGGTAGAGAACACAACAAACTGATGCACTTATCTTCATTTGAAATTTTAATATCAACAGATAATAGTTGGCTTACCATAGTGTTAAAGGCATTCAGATGCTCTGTCACCGAGTCTCCATCTTTCATCATCATGTTATACAACTTTTTCCGTAGGAACAATTTATTCACCAGAGACTTAGATTAGTACAAAGTCCCTATCTTGTCCCACAAAACCTTCATTGAAGCTTCCCCTGATACATTTAGCAATACTGAATCTGAGACACAATCGTATTGTGCTCTTTGCCTTCTGATCCAACTTCGCCCTGTCTTCAGTTGTGAAAATTCCTACACTCTAAAGGAATCCCTACTGCAACAAATCTAAATCTACTTCACCTACTTGATCTTTAAATTATATTCATCAAGTTATTATTTTGAATACTGAAGCAAATTACTTGTGCATCCTACACTAATTTTATATTTGATCTCATGAAATAGAAAACAGAGCAAAAAAAAATATGCATAGGACACACTTATTTTTGAACACAATAGTCCCCGGAAAAACCCAATGCGGGAAAAACTGGTGCAGTAGTTTTGAGAGTTTATTATTATGCAAGAGAAATATTGAATACAAATCTAGGATGCTCATCTAGAAATCCTTTACAACAAAAATATTGGTGGAAAATATGAGTGTGTTTTACCTCACTTCACCTGGAATAATTTCGGTTGATTAGGCACAAGACTGGCTAACCCCGACTATTTATGTGTTGGCTCTGCATTAGCATTATGTCACCTTCTATGCCCTCTATGTCATCTCTCTCGGCTGTTCTGGAAGTTCCTGGCAGTTCCGATAGTTCCCAGTAGTTCTGGTAGTTCTGGAAGTTCTAGATTCTGCGTGACATGAAGCTTTTCTGCATCAGCTTTCTTGGCTACTGCGCTGCCTCTGCGTCAACTCTCCTGACTGTTCTATAAATTCCTGATAGTTCTAGTAGTTCCCACATTTTCGATTGTTCCAACAATTCTGGCTTCTGTGTGACATGCAACTTTTCTGTGTCAGTTCTTCTAGCTACTGCACTACCTCTCTACAAGCTCTCTTCGCCTCTCTGTTCTTTATTTTCTAGAAAATCCTTCTCCTAGATTCTCTCTACCCCTCAGCTGCAAGATCTCCCCAATTGATTTTTCTATTGAAAACTTCTCACCTCAAAAATTCGATTTCCTCAATCTCTCTGGGTGTGTTTCCAAATGAACCCCAAGCTTCCATTTTATATTTTTCCTGTTGAGTCTTCAACGACCGAGATTAAGTATCTAATCAATGACTAAGATTAAAACATGACTTGATATTCCTTCTAGATCATTCTCACCCATATTCTTATTAATACCCATTAATATTTTAATTTTCCTATGTTTATACTTAGGGACCCCATTAAAAATATTAATTATTTTAATAAAATACAATTCATGTGGAATTTCGCCAAATAGTTTCTGGGTTCTTTAGAACTCATGCGCCTTAGCCTATCGACCAATTTTTATGTTATGAAACCATCTCAAGAAGAGATAGAAAAGATAGATCAACGCCTTAGAATTCAGCCTCTTGGAGGGGGCAACCTCCTTTACATTACATAAATGAACAATTCTTCGATGATTCAAATGACAAAACCTCCTTTCTATATATAGGAGTCTAAGGAGCCACAATATAACCCAGCCGACCTAGCAATAATAATATAAAGCCACAAAAATAACAATAGAGGGATTCTATGGGGCATAGTAATAACAATATGGGGATAATAGGGGCACAACAATATTAATAAGGGATGCAACTACAATAGTAATGGGGTAATCACTAGTATTATAGGGACCCAACATGCCCCTCTCCTTCAAAAAGGTGTTGTCCTCAACGCTTGAGTAGTTCTGGATGCTTCTGTAAAAAATTCTCATCCTCCCATGTGGAATCTTCAGCGGATAAGTTCTTCCACTTGATAAGATACTCCGAAATTGATCGATTTCGTAGCTGTCGAGTTCTTGTTTCTGTGACTTCTTCCAATTCCAATATAATTTTTCCTTCCTCGTCAAGTTCTGGCAATATTTTTTGAACTGGGAGCTTGTCGCCTATAACCTTCTTTAAACATGAAACATTGAAAACTGGGTGCAATCGAGAAGCTGCAGGAAGCTCCAATTTGTATGCCATAGTACCAATCTTTTGCAACACCTTGTATGGACCATAATACTTTGGTGATAATTTATTATCCTTCTTAGCTTGCTTGAGGGACATTTGCTTATATGGTTGTAGCCATAGGAATACCCAATCACCTACATCAAAACTTCTTTCACTGCAATGTTGATCTACCTGTTGTTTCATTCTATTTTGTGCCAACACGAGGTTATCCTTTAAGAGTTGGAGGACTTGTTGTTGATGTTTGATGTGATGTTCCACTGCTTGAACCTTAGAATTTTCTCTTAAATATGATGTGATGGATGGTGGCTAATATCCATAAAGTGCCATAAATGGGGTCATTTTTGTTGTTGTATGGAAGGAAGTGTTATACCACCATTCAGCCAGAGGCAACCATTTGACCCATTGTGTCTGTTTATCAGATACAAAGCAACGAAGATATCCTTCCAAACATTCGTTTACTATCTCAGTTTGCCCATCATATTGAGGATGATAAGATGAGCTATGAGATAATTGAGTACCAAGACAAGAAAATAATTCTGTCCAAAAATTTCCAGTGAAAATGGGATCTATGTCACTTACAATAATCTTTGGGTTTCCATGTAGCTTTTGAATTGTTTCCACAAATGCAGTATAAACTGTACTGGCTTTAAATGGATGTGATAATGCAAAAAAGTGTGCATACTTGGTAAGTCTGTCAACTACCACCATGATGACAGTCTTTCCCTCAGACTTGGGTGAACCTGTGATAAAACCAAACATTGAAACCTCCTCCCAACATTGGCTTGGAATGGATAAAGGTTGTAATAGACCGGTGTCTTAGTTGTTTCAACTTTATTTTGTTGGCAAACCAAACATTCCGCCACAAATTTTTTAATATTCAATTCAAGGCCATCCCAAAAAAATTTCTTCTTAACCCTGTGGTAAGTTTTTAAAAATCCTGAGTGCCCTCCTAAGGGAGAAGTGTGCAATTCCATAAGAATCTTTTGCTTTAGTTGGGAATTCTTATAGAGGTATAAGCGATCTTTGTACCATAAAGAATCATTTTTCCAGCTAAATGTATCAGATGTACTGGAATCTTGTTGTAACTTTCGAATAAGTGCCCACACTTCTTCGTCATTCTTCCATTCCTCCCTAGCTTCGTTTATCCAATCTGGTTGGATAATAGAAATGGCGCACAACAATGCTTCCACATCCTCATCCTTTCTTGAGAGTGCATCTGCCACCACATTTTGCTTCCCTTTTTGGTAGATGATTTCAAAGTCATAACCCAACATATTTGTGACCCACTTTTGTTGCTCTTTAGAGGATAATCTTTGTTCTAAAAAGTATTTAAGGCTATCATGATCCATTTTTACCTTGAAGTGTCTTCCCATTAGGTAGGGTCGCCATTTCTTAAGTGCATGGATTATTGCCAACATTTCCTTCTCATAAATAGATTTGTGTAAAAACTTTCCCTTGATTGGATGACTTTCAAAAGCAATGGGTCTTTCATCTTGCATTAAAACAACACCAATTCCATTTCATCACATTCCACAATAAAGGTTTTTGTGAAGTCCGGTGTAGCTAAGACCAGTGCTTAGCACATTGCCTCTTTAAGATGTTCGAAGGTCTTTGTTGCTTCTGGAGTCCATGAAAATGCATCTTTCTTCAATAATGTTGTTAGAGGTTTTCATGCGGAAAGAGTCAATTTTGCGGACAAAACCGACCTCCCTAGAAACTAAGGCATTTCTAGTGACAAACAAAACAATCAAGCACTATCTTTCCCTAAATATGCATTTAAAATAAAAGCAACCAGGTGTTTAAGGCTTACCTTTAGTCCAACGCTGTTTGTAGCAGCCAAGCCTCTTCGATCCAGATGAGCTCCTCTCTTTGAAGCCTGCATACACAAACAAGCAAACGATTACATAGCACCTGAATAACTCATATAATAAAACATATTCATCATAAAGACCAAGGAGTTTATGAAACAAATTATATATAACAACTTGTTGAGAAAAATGAACTTAATTGTATTAATTGGAAACAAAAGAAACATTACAACCAATGCCTTGGTGTTGTGCAGGTCCCTCCCAGGGTCCAGCAAGAGTTCTCCTCTACTTTGATCAGCTCACCCACTTCCAAATGAAGCTAAGAAAGGAATGTGATCTCTCCTCTCAAGCTCTATAAGGGAGTCCTAATTTCAGCAGCATCTACCCTTAGGAATGTTCAGCTTTCAACCTCCTTTGCCTCTGGCCCAATGCCTGTATTTATAATGCTTTGGAGGAAGTTAAACAGGTCCACCATCAATGGGATAAGCCCCTCTTTCAAAGGGATGACTCCCCTCTTCATGGGATAAGTTCCTCTTTCATTGGGATGCATGAACCATCTGGAGGCGCTCAATCCACGTCAAACCATCTTCTAGAATGCTCTAGAATCGACCGCAAGTAAGTTTTTGAAGTAAAACTTGCGCCTTTTGACTTTTACAGGGGTACGCACCCACCCCTTTACAGACAGAGCGTACAAGTACGCAGGTATTATGTACTTGAGGTGCGTGCCCGCAGGTAAGAGTAAGAGAAAGTGCGGAACCAGAGTTATATTGATTTTTTAAAGGCTTTCTCTCTTTTTTGGAGTTTGACATGAGGAGCAGAGGTATAAGACTTGCCGAGGAGGATAGTATGGTTATTGATGGAGCCATACTGACTGCAAATAGTCATGGTGACAAATTTTAGTGTAACAGAGGTGCTGCTATTCTCCCATAATTCTTAACAAACTTGCGATAATACCCTGTCAACCTGAGAAATCCTCGCAGATGCTTTATGGATGTGGGGATTTTCCATTCCTTAATGGCTTTAATTTTGCTATGGTCTACCTTAACTCCTTCATGAGATACAATATGACCCAGATATTCCACCTCTTGTACTCCAAAGAAACATTTGGATCTTTTTGCATATAATTGTTTCTCCTCCAATAGTTGTAGCACCCTATCAACATGTTCAACATGATCCTTCCAAGACTCGCTGTAGATTAGTATATCATCAAAAATACTAACACAAATTTTCTAAGGAATGGTTTGAAAATGGAATTCATCAAACCTTGAAATGTTGAAGGTGCATTGGTAAGGCCAAAAGGCATAACTAAAAATTCATAATGACCCTCATGAGTTCTAAATGCTGTTTTCAGAATGTCTTCAGTCTTCATTCTGATTTGATGATATCATGAACGAAGATCCAACTTGGTGAAGTAAATTGATCCATGCAATTCATCCAGTAATTCATCAATGACAGGAATGGGAAACTTATTTTTAATAGTGAGCTTGTTGAGCTCCCTATAATCCGGACACATGCGCCATGATCCATCCTTCTTATGTACTAATACTACAGGAGAGAAAGAAATTTGACTCCGTTGAATTATACCAGCCTCTAGCATTTTTGCAACCATACTTTCAATTTCACTCTTTTGGGCTTAGGGATATCTGTACGGCCTGATGTTTGGAGGAACACTTCCTGGAATCAGATGAATAGCATGATCATGATCACGAATAGGTGGGAGACCTTTGGGAGTCTCAAATACCTTGGAATGATTGTCCAAGACTTTCTGGAGATCTGGAGAAATAGATGATTCCAATGTGGAAACATCTAGCGAACATAATTGTGCAATTACACCCCTTTGTTCCATTTTTAGAAGCTTTGTCATACCGTTAGAGCTGATTATCTTTCCCGGTTTCCTTGCAATACCCCTTAATTCAACTTCCTTTCCTTCCACATAAAATTTCATGAAAATTTCTTGAAAATCAAAAGCTATTGTAGCCATTGGACTCCTAGTACAACATCAGCACCTCCCATTGGAATGGAAATCATTGGGCTAGTCAATACATATTCTCCAATCGATAGCTTGATATTATGGCACTTTCCAGAGTAATTTATTGTTCCTCCATTTGCAACCATCACTTGACACTCTGCTGCTGGATATAAGAAGCAATTCAATTCTTTTGCTACCTTACAATGAATAAAATTGTGGGTACTTCCTAAATCAATCAACACTATTACCTTTTTCTTCTTGATTTGTCCTTCTATCTTGATGGTTTGAGGAGTGGTAATTCCCGCCAATGCATTACAAGATATGGTCAGATTCATTTCTTCTTTATCTAGGCTTTGTTCCTGGAGTATATCCTCTTCTTTTGACCTTTCTTGTTCCTTTTCTTCTTCCTCTTCGCAATCTATGTAGAATAATTTCTTCTCAGCACACTTATGACCTTTAGTGTATTTGCTATCACAACTATAACAAAGCCCTTTTGCTCTTTTTTCTTCCAATTGTTGTGGTGTCAACCTTATAGGTTGTTGATACCAAATGTTATGAAACCAACTCAAGAAAAGATAGAAAATATAGATCAACGCCTTAGAATTTAGCCTCTTCGAGGGGGCAACCTCCTTTACATTACATAAATGAACAATTCTTCGATGATTCAAATGACAAAACCTCCTTTCTATATATAGGAGTCTAAGGAGTCATAATATAACCCAACCGACCTAACAATAATAATATAAAGCCACAAAAATAACAATAGAGGGATTCTATGGGGCACAATAATAACAATATGGGGATAATAGGGGCACAACAATATTACTAAGGGATACAACTACAATAGTAATCGGGTAATCACTAGTGTTATAGGGACCCAACATTTTAAGGCTAGAGCACTTCCGATGCTACCAAAAGCTAACATTGACATGGTTGTTGGTTCAGTACCTAAATCTACACGATCCAATGATCTTTATCCACCAGCAGATCCTCCATCTTGAGTTTCCACAACTCAAAACTCTAACCATTAAATTTCTCAATCTCTATATTTCCACTACTCACCATCTTCTTTCACCATAAGAATCAATCTCACAAATCTCCCACTAAACAGGGTCTACCACAGGCCTGAGAAAAAACCCCTCAGTAGCAAAGGTGTCCCCTTGAAGCCAAAAAAACTCTGATACCAAAACTAGGTTTTAACCCTGTACAAAAACTACCTACATACGAATTCTAAAAAAATTAGAAAATAAATAATGATGAGAGAATAAAACATAAAACATATATACACAGAGATTTTACCCTGGATCCCAAAACCGGGGCTACTAGATTGTTTTTTCATTATGTTCCTTTCATTATTTCAATACATATATATACATGCCAAAGCATCTATAAACCCCAATCCATTAACCTTGGATTAGAACATAACCATTCTTCCCTTGACCGGATCTACAAAATACCATGGACAGAAAACCATCATGCCCAAAAAACCGTGTGTGAAATCCATGCGCAAAACCATAGGTAGGTCCACCCACCTAATATAGGGTCCAAAAAAAATTTCCCAGGGCATTGCCACAGACCCGTGTAGGGGGTAGCCACCCCCCTATGACCCCCCCATGTGTGGGGTAGTCATGGAAAGAAATAACACAACCCAACACAGAGGGGCTCTTGGGGGATCTCAAAAAATCTGGCTAAGAGATTGTAAGCTTCCTTTATGGATTACATACCTCCCGACTTATATCCCCATTGCGATTTGTCATTGTCATAAGCATATTGGATTCTTATTTCTTTTAAATATTTTTGCAACACATGCCAGTTCAAATCAACACCATTGATTAGCTAGTGGCCCCTAGTCTTCCATTCACACCACTTGGAGTGAGGGGAAATATCCCTCCAAAGGTCAACCATTGTCACTTCTCCCTTAGAAACCATAAAATATATGAGGAAGTGAAGTTCAACTTCCCATTCCAAAAAAGGCATTTACTTCCAAGAATCCTCCCAAAACCTAGTAATGATGCCATTCTGAACCTCCTAAAAGTAGTGTTGTTGCACTAGATCCTTATTTTATTTATCCAAATTCCAAATTGATGATCTTGGGGGAGTTGTTCGAGATCAAATCTTCTCTTTTTGGGTACCTCCCTAGCTATACTTTTGATCCCAATTTTTTTTCCAAAGTTTTAGTTTACCTTGCACCCATCTCCACCATAGCTTAGCTCTCATCACTCGATTGAGCAACTCAGGATCCCTTAATCTGAGTCCACCCCGACCATTTAGAAAGGAATACCTTTTCCCATGAATCCAATGTGATTTCGTGGCTTGTTGGGATCCTTCGCAAAGGAACTTTCGAAACCGAGAGATAATGTCTTTATACACTTTCTTTGGAGATGAAAAAACAAAGAGTTGATATAACGGAATAACTTAAAGTACGACCTTGACCAAAGTTACTCTTCCTGCAAGGTTAAAGGATTTAAATGACCATTTGTCTAAACACTTTGATAGCTTAGGAAATACCTCTTTCCAATAAGATGAGCGAAGAGAGTTTGAGACAAGAGGGATTCCCAAATACTTGGTTGGAAAAATGCCCACCTAGAAACCTAGGATTCTGGTAAGGTTCCTCTGGACCAGAGGCATAGTATTTAAAAAATAAATGCAGGACTTGTTTCCATTGATCAAGGTACCGTTCGTGTCTTGAAAATCAGGCATAATAGTATCCAACACTCTCGTTTCCTCCAAATATGGCTCCCCAAATAACATAGTGTCATCAAAAAATTATTGATGTGCAATAGGCATGTATTGGCTTAGAATCTAGATCCCTTTGAGATGTACAAGTTGACTGCCACTTTGATATATTGTCCTAAACCTTCAACTTCTATAATGAATAAAAAAGGGGAAACATGGGACCCATTAAGCATAATAGAGAAAAAAGGTGAGGATTTTAGCGATCTAATCCACTTGATCCATAGCCTCAAGAATCCAAATGATTCTATGGTTTTCAACAAAAAGGCCCAATTCAATATACCATAAGCCTTAGAGAGGTCTAGCTTGATAACCATCCCCAGTGATTTAGATTGCTTGAGTGACTATATCAACTTGTTGGCTATTGCAACACCATCTAAAATCTTCCTACCTTCTACAAACCATACTTGTTTTGGGCTTATGGTGTCCTTTAAAAGGGGCTTGAGTCTTCAGACTATAACCAAGGAAATGAATTTATACATCACATTGTATAAGGCTATAGGTCAAAATCCATCAGGATCACTGGAATTATTAGTTTTTGGAATCAAGGTAAGAAAGGTAGCATTTAATCTAGACCATACCTGTTGAAAGTTCCAAGATTCTTCGACGAGGGTGCGAACTTCCACACCTATGGAATGCCAACATTCTTTGAAAAAATCTGCTGTGAAGCCATCAGGACTAGGAGCCTTGTTACTAGGCATGTCTTTCACAACTTCAACCACCTCCTCAAAGGTGTTTTCCCTAATAAGGGTGACATTATTCTTAGGTGTGATAAGTCATGCAATATGAGTGGTGAACCTATTGATCACACTTGATTTATTAAGGTAAACTTCCGATAACAGATCTTGGTAGAAAGAAATCAACTTTTCTTTCATATCCTTATGTTCTACCAGTATTCTTCCATCCTTAGAAATTAGTGAATATATACGATTGTGGTGTCTATGTTAGATCATAAATCTATGGAAGAATTTAGTGTCTCGCTCGCCTTCTCTTAATCATTGAACCCATACTAAATTTGATATCTTCCTGTTTGTGGTCTAACTCCAAATCTTGGATAAACTAACCTTCTTCTTTGACCAGGGTCTTTGTTTAGCCTTTGGCTATTATTTGTTGATTCATTTCCTCCATAGGGATCTCCAATTTACTTTTCTCGAATTGGATGTTCTCGAATTCCATCTGGTTCCAATATTTAAGTTTTTGATTAAGTAGTTTCAGTTTCTTTTGGAATTGTTGCATTCTGTTTCCTTCTTGGACCATTCTCTCTTGCCACCAACACTCCAATTTTTCCATCAAGGTTAAATCCTGTAACCATAAGCACTCATATTGAAAGGGTTAATTATTGGGTGCTATTTTCAGGTCTAACTTGACCAAGTCAAGTTAACTTTAACTATCCAACAAAAATTGATAATAATAATAATAACATACAATTTTTATTATTTTAGTTTGAAGTTATTTTTATTTTAACATAGGGTTATTTTTATTTTTATTTTATTTTGACTGAGTCAAAATGTTTAAAGGGAATTACAACATCTCTACCATATTGGGCTAGAGAGAGCCTCTCGGTGCAATAAAACATATTATTAAGAACGAGCATAGGACCATTTTAACAAAGGATCTACTACACAATGAGAGGAATTAAATCTCTTGAGGTGCAAACCTTTCCTCATGTTTTTCACTCAAAATAAAGTTTTCATATTGAGAGATTTGATCCCTCTCGGGGCTTGGTAGATCTAGAATTAAGATGGATCTATTCCACCAGAGATAACCCCAATTGACACACACACACAATACTTATTATATGGTATGAAATTTAGATTTTTTATTTTTACCTCGGGTGATCAAATTTAACTAAATTTTATTGGGATATAAATTTTAAGATCCAATGATTTCAAATAAATATAATAGTATGTAATGCATTGTTAGTTAAGAAGTTTAAATGTAAATTAATTACTTCTGAATAATGTATATTTGCAAATAATAAATTAATAATGTGGCTAATATATGGATATGGCATTGGTGCATTGACTACCTTTATGTACTTGAGTTGAATAAGATTGAAACAATTAGTCATTTTTAAAGGATTGATTATGTAAAACCATCTTTCTTTTTGGCCCAATAAAGAGCTTTGATATCACTTGATATAATCATAAACCCTTATACTTGAATCATAAACATTATATTTAAAATGTTCACATTTTATTTATAAAAAATACCCTTAAAGTAGGGCAACAACATACAATGATATTTTTAATCGAAGGAATCCACTCATATTCACTTTCCTCTTAATATAGGGATACTTCTCAGTGAGATGAGCTTTAATATCTCCTTCACAAGGAGGACTCCACCCTTTTTAATAGATATCTCCAAAACCCTAAAGCTCCAAAACTACCTAGTGGAACTTGTTAGAGAGGCTCATTGCATTTATTCAATACCAAATACGCAAATGACCTTATCTAATAATACCAATCAGTGAACCTAATCCATATTATATAACTATGCTATTATTACTTTAGTGGGACCTTCGCACGAACCTACCAATTAGACCCCTAGGAATATCCCAACATAAATGCCACCATTATTAGCTTATAGAACTTGCTTAGAGATATGAGGAGAAAGGAATGGAATCATGAGAGTTATAAACTTGTAGTGATTTTTTTAAACTATGAGGGGCATGTATGGAATCACAAAAACATCATTATGAGTTTGTTGTAAATATAATAAATAAATATGGTGTTCGGTGTGGTTTTCTACCTATTTTCTGCACATTCTTTTCCCATTTTTAACCTTTCTATCCTCCAGGCCTATGACTTTACATGATCAAATTCCCTGTTTTCTTACCTTTTTAACCTATTCTACTGTCATGTTACTTTGTTGTATTTTACTGAATAATACGAGGCTTTGTTCCTTTTTGTGGCTAACTGGGAGAGTATTGAAGAAGTATTTTTGGAAGCTCTTCTTTTCAGGTGATGGCTAGCGAGAACAAAGCTATGAAGCAGACAGGCAGTGTGGATTAATTGCAGAAAAGGGTAGAACGGTTTTTTGTTACACCCTGGATGCTGTTACAGGTTGTTACACATTGGATGCTATTACCACGCGTTGATACAAGAATCAGCCGTCACATCAAAAGTGTTTTCGCGAGTGATGTTGCAACATCCTAAACCACCATTCACTCGATATTGTTACACAAAAGCTGGAAAATGTGGGTACTATTCCATATAAAAACTGTGGGTAGTAGGGATTGTTTATTTTTAAAGCAAAAAGACTCAAGAAGTTGCAATCGTAACTGATGTATATTTGTATTTAGCAATAGGTTGTAACTACTTTTATTTTTTATCAGCATGAGAATCATGAGATTCTCATGATTGATCTGTTTCTAATTTTGGGATGTAATAACTATAAAGGAAATTGATTTTTCATGTACAATGACATGACATATAGAAAAGCATTGTTACTCTGCTTCTGTAATTCTGAGTTTATTTTTAATATCAATCAGTACAGTGATGTTGTTATTGTTCTTCAACTAATTCGTTAATCACTTTTGTGTTATTCCTGCAGCCTGCTGGAGGAAGGGCCCTCCTCTTTGGCAAGGATTGCAATGATAGAGGTAGTGTACATTCTAGTTTAGTTAATTGATTTATGGTTTCTCGTTGTTGTTATACAAATCGTGGGTTACATTCACTATTGTTTCCATTTATATTATGTTGTTACACTGAGTTAATCAACAAAATGGTAGTAACCAACTAGAGTAGATATTAGTTCTTGTGTGGCATGCCCTTGCTTTCATAGCTGCGAAGTGTGATTTAATTTTGTAGAGTGTTTTTATGTCTACATGCATGGTTTGATTCCACAATTTAGATCAGCGACATCCTTTTTTGTTTTCTGCATTTTCTTATTCTTAGATGGAGTGTATCGGCACAGACAATGCAAACTCCATTGAAACAAAAAGACTTACTTGATAATTAAATGTTGCAGTTTCCATTGAAACAACACTACATTTTAGCGCCATTGTCGAGGATGGCAGTTGAAGATACAGTTAGCCAAGTTGTTTGTTTGATATAGAGTGTTCCTAGTCCATAGTTGTTGGGTGGTAAGACGAGAGGTAAGAACCTGTGGATCACTCTAACATACCTGGGCGGCTTCACCATTGTGATTACTAGGACACTTAGGACATTTTGATGTTTTGATTAGCGTGTCTTCATCTCTTCAGTTGCTGGGCGGTAAGACGAGAGGTAAGAACCTACGCATCGCTCTAATATACCTGGGCAGGCTCACCACTATCGAAGACCGAGACACTTAGGGTGTGATTTAATACACATAGGGTCCATGTGTGCACTTGTAGGAATTGTAGAGATACTGAAATCACCCCCACTCTAATAAGTCATAAGAATGATGGGTCATAAAAAGGAAAGGAAGGGTGAAGATTTGGGAAGGAAGACATTTATCCAGGAACTAATCTCCAAGGCAGAAAAAGAATAGTCCAACTCTCAAAGGAATGCAAGGAAAATAGGGCTGCAGAAAGCTGTTACTCCCATAGCGAAAGCAGAAACCTCTAATTCCTCCATCTCATAACCATATCATTCTAAAGCTAGCGCCCATACCCCCAAGACCAATGATTCAATTCATGAGCAAGAAGGGGAAGCTAGTAGCCAGAATTTGAGGACCGAGTGGTAAGGGGAAACTGAGGGGGAACATCGGACACCTGAGACGGAAAATCATATGTTGGTTTATCAATATCCAGATACAGGTAGTGTGATGAAACAACTAGCCCCAAGGGTATTTGAGGCACTAATCACATCTACAAGGCCATCACAAAAACAGTTTGAAGGACGTCTGCTATAGCAAGGGTTAGAAGGATTAGTCATGGGGGACAACAATGACAACAATGCTAAAACATATGCTACTATCACCACCTTTGAGTTCCCAATCAGGAATATCAGAGGTGAAGCTCCTATGAAAACTATTCCTCTATTATCCTTACCATCCTTCCAGGGGATGATTGTGGAAGATCCAGACACCTTTTCTATTTGAGTTTGATGTCTTATGTAGAAGTTATGACTATACGACAAATGCTCAGAAATTAAAACTATTTCCTGCTACTTTAAAAGGGGCAGCCTTGAGATGGCTCATGGGATTGGGCTCTGCTTCTATTCAAACGTGGAATGATATGAAGGAGATGTTCTTATCGAAGTAGCAGGTCTATTGTAGGACCAGGGGCTTAAGGGAGGATATATTTAGAATGACATAGAAGGAGGATGATTGCCTCGAAGTTTATGTGGAATGGGTCCACTATATCTGCAGAGGTCTAAACATAGTGATTTAGACCAAGAATATTCAAGACTATATTTATTAGAGGAATAAGGGATGACTGCCTTGACACCCTGAACCTATTAGGAAAAAGGGATTATATCGCAAGAGCCATCGCTGTGAAATTGTAAAGCTCTGCCTTAAAATTCTCTCGAGGTTCGTCCAAAAGGAGGAGACAATTTAGGAATGCCTCTGTCCGCATACAAAAATC